>JAUUTY010001412.1:0-52457 GCA_030979885.1 Lolium multiflorum
TGGCTTGCCCGGTTGGACAATTTTTAGAATCCCCAAATTCGAAAAGAGTAAAAAGTTACGGCCAGTTAAAGATTTTTTGCTGCAAAATACAAAAAAAGAAAAAAAAATTCTGTGGCGCACCCAATTGCCCATGCGCCACAGAATTAAGCTCCGAAATTTGAAATTTCTGCCGCCCTCCTCCACTTCTCCTCCACTTCTCCTCACTTCTCCTCCACTTCTCCTCACTTCTCCTCCTTGGACTTCTCCTCCACTTCTCCTCCACTTCTCCTCCTCCTCCTACACCACCACCACCACCACCACCTCCTCCTCCGGCCGGCCTCCTCCACCACCACCACCACCTCCTCCTCCGGCCGGCCTCCTCCACCACCACCACCTCCTCCTCCGGGGCCGGCCTCCTACTCCGGCGACCTCCTCCTCCGGCCGACCTCCTCCTCCTCCTACTCCGGCGACCTACTCCGGCGACGACCACCTTCTCCTCCTCCTCCGGTGACCACCACCACCTCTTCTTCCTCCACCACCTCCTCCACCACCACCACCTCCACCACCTCCACCTCCACCACCTCCTCCACCACCACCACCTCCACCACCTCCTCCACCACCACCACCACCTCCACCTGCTCCCGAAGCAGCATTCTATGAAATTAAACCTGCTTTATTAAATTTTGTTATGAAAGAGCAATTTTCTGGTGTTAGTACTGAAGATGCCGCTTCTCACCTTAATAATTTTGTTGAACTTTGTGAGATGCAAAAAACGTGGAGCCTCTATTCCTACAAAAAATATAAGTTGGCTAGGAGCCCATCATTAAGATGAAATAGATGGATTTTATTGCAATGCTTTATGTGATCTTGGTGCAAGTATTTATGTTATGCCTAGAAAAATCTATGATATGCTTGATTTGCCACCAATGGAACAATGTTATTTGGATGTTCATCTTGTTGATATTGTTGCAAAGAAACCTTTGCGGAGAGTTGATAATGTTCTTATTATGGTTAACAATAACCTTGTCCCTTTGATTTTTTTTTGGATATTGAATGCAATGCTTCTTATCCAATTATATTGGGAAGACCGTTTCTTAGAACTGTTGGTGTTGCTATTGATATGACAGATGGGATTATTAAATATCGATTCTCACTCAAGAATGGTATGGAATACTTCCCTAGAAAGAGAAAAAAGTCACCTTATGACTATATTATTATAACAAATTATGATGTTGATGCTTCTTCACTTGATAATACTTGATGCTAGCTCTTTTTCTGCGCCTAGCTGAAAGGCGTTAAAGAAAATCACTCTTGGGAGATAACCCATGTTCACTTTCTGTAATTTTTCTTTTGTTGAGTCTTGGAAGTTATTACCTCTGTAATAACCTCTCCTTATCATTTTTATTTCATTTTTGTGCCAAGAACAACCTCTAATAGGAAGAAAGTAATATTTGGGGAAGTTGTTGTCCTGAAAACAGATTCTGTGTTGTCACCATAAAAATTCGTATAATTTTGAGCTGCCATTTTTTAGGCATATGACCCAGGTTATTATCTAACTTTTGTTAGTTTACCACTTTTCCAGATGAGCAACAGAAGATTTTTGTTAAAATTGATCTTTACCTGTTGTTCTGTTTTGACACATTTCTGCACTATTTGCATTTGCCTCTTAATCTCTTTCTTTTTGAGTTCTTTTGATAAAAGAGATTTTCGAAGATTTGCTACAATAGCTAATGCTTTAATAAATGTTTGATATATGTTAGAAGTGAACCCAAGTGGCTTGCCCGGTTGGACAATTTTTAGAATCCCCAAATTCGAAAAGAGTAAAAAGTTACGGCCAGTTAAAGATTTTTTGCTGCAAAATACAAAAAAAGAAAAAAAAATTCTGTGGCGCACCCAATTGCCCATGCGCCACAGAATTAAGCTCCGAAATTTGAAATTTCTGCCGCCCTCCTCCACTTCTCCTCCACTTCTCCTCACTTCTCCTCCACTTCTCCTCACTTCTCCTCCTTGGACTTCTCCTCCACTTCTCCTCCACTTCTCCTCCTCCTCCTACACCACCACCACCACCACCACCTCCTCCTCCGGCCGGCCTCCTCCACCACCACCACCACCTCCTCCTCCGGCCGGCCTCCTCCACCACCACCACCTCCTCCTCCGGGGCCGGCCTCCTACTCCGGCGACCTCCTCCTCCGGCCGACCTCCTCCTCCTCCTACTCCGGCGACCTACTCCGGCGACGACCACCTTCTCCTCCTCCTCCGGTGACCACCACCACCTCTTCTTCCTCCACCACCTCCTCCACCACCACCACCTCCACCACCTCCACCTCCACCACCTCCTCCACCACCACCACCTCCACCACCTCCTCCACCACCACCACCACCTCCACCTGCTCCCGAAGCAGCATTCTATGAAATTAAACCTGCTTTATTAAATTTTGTTATGAAAGAGCAATTTTCTGGTGTTAGTACTGAAGATGCCGCTTCTCACCTTAATAATTTTGTTGAACTTTGTGAGATGCAAAAAACGTGGAGCCTCTATTCCTACAAAAAATATAAGTTGGCTAGGAGCCCATCATTAAGATGAAATAGATGGATTTTATTGCAATGCTTTATGTGATCTTGGTGCAAGTATTTATGTTATGCCTAGAAAAATCTATGATATGCTTGATTTGCCACCAATGGAACAATGTTATTTGGATGTTCATCTTGTTGATATTGTTGCAAAGAAACCTTTGCGGAGAGTTGATAATGTTCTTATTATGGTTAACAATAACCTTGTCCCTTTGATTTTTTTTTGGATATTGAATGCAATGCTTCTTATCCAATTATATTGGGAAGACCGTTTCTTAGAACTGTTGGTGTTGCTATTGATATGACAGATGGGATTATTAAATATCGATTCTCACTCAAGAATGGTATGGAATACTTCCCTAGAAAGAGAAAAAAGTCACCTTATGACTATATTATTATAACAAATTATGATGTTGATGCTTCTTCACTTGATAATACTTGATGCTAGCTCTTTTTCTGCGCCTAGCTGAAAGGCGTTAAAGAAAATCACTCTTGGGAG
Organism: Lolium multiflorum; assembly: GCA_030979885.1. NCBI lineage: Eukaryota > Viridiplantae > Streptophyta > Magnoliopsida > Poales > Poaceae > Lolium > Lolium multiflorum. The sequence goes on from JAUUTY010001412.1 coordinate 3,050, forward strand.
ATAACCCATGTTCACTTTCTGTAATTTTTCTTTTGTTGAGTCTTGGAAGTTATTACCTCTGTAATAACCTCTCCTTATCATTTTTATTTCATTTTTGTGCCAAGAACAACCTCTAATAGGAAGAAAGTAATATTTGGGGAAGTTGTTGTCCTGAAAACAGATTCTGTGTTGTCACCATAAAAATTCGTATAATTTTGAGCTGCCATTTTTTAGGCATATGACCCAGGTTATTATCTAACTTTTGTTAGTTTACCACTTTTCCAGATGAGCAACAGAAGATTTTTGTTAAAATTGATCTTTACCTGTTGTTCTGTTTTGACACATTTCTGCACTATTTGCATTTGCCTCTTAATCTCTTTCTTTTTGAGTTCTTTTGATAAAAGAGATTTTCGAAGATTTGCTACAATAGCTAATGCTTTAATAAATGTTTGATATATGTTAGAAGTGAACCCAAGTGGCTTGCCCGGTTGGACAATTTTTAGAATCCCCAAATTCGAAAAGAGTAAAAAGTTACGGCCAGTTAAAGATTTTTTGCTGCAAAATACAAAAAAAGAAAAAAAAATTCTGTGGCGCACCCAATTGCCCATGCGCCACAGAATTAAGCTCCGAAATTTGAAATTTCTGCCGCCCTCCTCCACTTCTCCTCCACTTCTCCTCACTTCTCCTCCACTTCTCCTCACTTCTCCTCCTTGGACTTCTCCTCCACTTCTCCTCCACTTCTCCTCCTCCTCCTACACCACCACCACCACCACCACCTCCTCCTCCGGCCGGCCTCCTCCACCACCACCACCACCTCCTCCTCCGGCCGGCCTCCTCCACCACCACCACCTCCTCCTCCGGGGCCGGCCTCCTACTCCGGCGACCTCCTCCTCCGGCCGACCTCCTCCTCCTCCTACTCCGGCGACCTACTCCGGCGACGACCACCTTCTCCTCCTCCTCCGGTGACCACCACCACCTCTTCTTCCTCCACCACCTCCTCCACCACCACCACCTCCACCACCTCCACCTCCACCACCTCCTCCACCACCACCACCTCCACCACCTCCTCCACCACCACCACCACCTCCACCTGCTCCCGAAGCAGCATTCTATGAAATTAAACCTGCTTTATTAAATTTTGTTATGAAAGAGCAATTTTCTGGTGTTAGTACTGAAGATGCCGCTTCTCACCTTAATAATTTTGTTGAACTTTGTGAGATGCAAAAAACGTGGAGCCTCTATTCCTACAAAAAATATAAGTTGGCTAGGAGCCCATCATTAAGATGAAATAGATGGATTTTATTGCAATGCTTTATGTGATCTTGGTGCAAGTATTTATGTTATGCCTAGAAAAATCTATGATATGCTTGATTTGCCACCAATGGAACAATGTTATTTGGATGTTCATCTTGTTGATATTGTTGCAAAGAAACCTTTGCGGAGAGTTGATAATGTTCTTATTATGGTTAACAATAACCTTGTCCCTTTGATTTTTTTTTGGATATTGAATGCAATGCTTCTTATCCAATTATATTGGGAAGACCGTTTCTTAGAACTGTTGGTGTTGCTATTGATATGACAGATGGGATTATTAAATATCGATTCTCACTCAAGAATGGTATGGAATACTTCCCTAGAAAGAGAAAAAAGTCACCTTATGACTATATTATTATAACAAATTATGATGTTGATGCTTCTTCACTTGATAATACTTGATGCTAGCTCTTTTTCTGCGCCTAGCTGAAAGGCGTTAAAGAAAATCACTCTTGGGAGATAACCCATGTTCACTTTCTGTAATTTTTCTTTTGTTGAGTCTTGGAAGTTATTACCTCTGTAATAACCTCTCCTTATCATTTTTATTTCATTTTTGTGCCAAGAACAACCTCTAATAGGAAGAAAGTAATATTTGGGGAAGTTGTTGTCCTGAAAACAGATTCTGTGTTGTCACCATAAAAATTCGTATAATTTTGAGCTGCCATTTTTTAGGCATATGACCCAGGTTATTATCTAACTTTTGTTAGTTTACCACTTTTCCAGATGAGCAACAGAAGATTTTTGTTAAAATTGATCTTTACCTGTTGTTCTGTTTTGACACATTTCTGCACTATTTGCATTTGCCTCTTAATCTCTTTCTTTTTGAGTTCTTTTGATAAAAGAGATTTTCGAAGATTTGCTACAATAGCTAATGCTTTAATAAATGTTTGATATATGTTAGAAGTGAACCCAAGTGGCTTGCCCGGTTGGACAATTTTTAGAATCCCCAAATTCGAAAAGAGTAAAAAGTTACGGCCAGTTAAAGATTTTTTGCTGCAAAATACAAAAAAAGAAAAAAAAATTCTGTGGCGCACCCAATTGCCCATGCGCCACAGAATTAAGCTCCGAAATTTGAAATTTCTGCCGCCCTCCTCCACTTCTCCTCCACTTCTCCTCACTTCTCCTCCACTTCTCCTCACTTCTCCTCCTTGGACTTCTCCTCCACTTCTCCTCCACTTCTCCTCCTCCTCCTACACCACCACCACCACCACCACCTCCTCCTCCGGCCGGCCTCCTCCACCACCACCACCACCTCCTCCTCCGGCCGGCCTCCTCCACCACCACCACCTCCTCCTCCGGGGCCGGCCTCCTACTCCGGCGACCTCCTCCTCCGGCCGACCTCCTCCTCCTCCTACTCCGGCGACCTACTCCGGCGACGACCACCTTCTCCTCCTCCTCCGGTGACCACCACCACCTCTTCTTCCTCCACCACCTCCTCCACCACCACCACCTCCACCACCTCCACCTCCACCACCTCCTCCACCACCACCACCTCCACCACCTCCTCCACCACCACCACCACCTCCACCTGCTCCCGAAGCAGCATTCTATGAAATTAAACCTGCTTTATTAAATTTTGTTATGAAAGAGCAATTTTCTGGTGTTAGTACTGAAGATGCCGCTTCTCACCTTAATAATTTTGTTGAACTTTGTGAGATGCAAAAAACGTGGAGCCTCTATTCCTACAAAAAATATAAGTTGGCTAGGAGCCCATCATTAAGATGAAATAGATGGATTTTATTGCAATGCTTTATGTGATCTTGGTGCAAGTATTTATGTTATGCCTAGAAAAATCTATGATATGCTTGATTTGCCACCAATGGAACAATGTTATTTGGATGTTCATCTTGTTGATATTGTTGCAAAGAAACCTTTGCGGAGAGTTGATAATGTTCTTATTATGGTTAACAATAACCTTGTCCCTTTGATTTTTTTTTGGATATTGAATGCAATGCTTCTTATCCAATTATATTGGGAAGACCGTTTCTTAGAACTGTTGGTGTTGCTATTGATATGACAGATGGGATTATTAAATATCGATTCTCACTCAAGAATGGTATGGAATACTTCCCTAGAAAGAGAAAAAAGTCACCTTATGACTATATTATTATAACAAATTATGATGTTGATGCTTCTTCACTTGATAATACTTGATGCTAGCTCTTTTTCTGCGCCTAGCTGAAAGGCGTTAAAGAAAATCACTCTTGGGAGATAACCCATGTTCACTTTCTGTAATTTTTCTTTTGTTGAGTCTTGGAAGTTATTACCTCTGTAATAACCTCTCCTTATCATTTTTATTTCATTTTTGTGCCAAGAACAACCTCTAATAGGAAGAAAGTAATATTTGGGGAAGTTGTTGTCCTGAAAACAGATTCTGTGTTGTCACCATAAAAATTCGTATAATTTTGAGCTGCCATTTTTTAGGCATATGACCCAGGTTATTATCTAACTTTTGTTAGTTTACCACTTTTCCAGATGAGCAACAGAAGATTTTTGTTAAAATTGATCTTTACCTGTTGTTCTGTTTTGACACATTTCTGCACTATTTGCATTTGCCTCTTAATCTCTTTCTTTTTGAGTTCTTTTGATAAAAGAGATTTTCGAAGATTTGCTACAATAGCTAATGCTTTAATAAATGTTTGATATATGTTAGAAGTGAACCCAAGTGGCTTGCCCGGTTGGACAATTTTTAGAATCCCCAAATTCGAAAAGAGTAAAAAGTTACGGCCAGTTAAAGATTTTTTGCTGCAAAATACAAAAAAAGAAAAAAAAATTCTGTGGCGCACCCAATTGCCCATGCGCCACAGAATTAAGCTCCGAAATTTGAAATTTCTGCCGCCCTCCTCCACTTCTCCTCCACTTCTCCTCACTTCTCCTCCACTTCTCCTCACTTCTCCTCCTTGGACTTCTCCTCCACTTCTCCTCCACTTCTCCTCCTCCTCCTACACCACCACCACCACCACCACCTCCTCCTCCGGCCGGCCTCCTCCACCACCACCACCACCTCCTCCTCCGGCCGGCCTCCTCCACCACCACCACCTCCTCCTCCGGGGCCGGCCTCCTACTCCGGCGACCTCCTCCTCCGGCCGACCTCCTCCTCCTCCTACTCCGGCGACCTACTCCGGCGACGACCACCTTCTCCTCCTCCTCCGGTGACCACCACCACCTCTTCTTCCTCCACCACCTCCTCCACCACCACCACCTCCACCACCTCCACCTCCACCACCTCCTCCACCACCACCACCTCCACCACCTCCTCCACCACCACCACCACCTCCACCTGCTCCCGAAGCAGCATTCTATGAAATTAAACCTGCTTTATTAAATTTTGTTATGAAAGAGCAATTTTCTGGTGTTAGTACTGAAGATGCCGCTTCTCACCTTAATAATTTTGTTGAACTTTGTGAGATGCAAAAAACGTGGAGCCTCTATTCCTACAAAAAATATAAGTTGGCTAGGAGCCCATCATTAAGATGAAATAGATGGATTTTATTGCAATGCTTTATGTGATCTTGGTGCAAGTATTTATGTTATGCCTAGAAAAATCTATGATATGCTTGATTTGCCACCAATGGAACAATGTTATTTGGATGTTCATCTTGTTGATATTGTTGCAAAGAAACCTTTGCGGAGAGTTGATAATGTTCTTATTATGGTTAACAATAACCTTGTCCCTTTGATTTTTTTTTGGATATTGAATGCAATGCTTCTTATCCAATTATATTGGGAAGACCGTTTCTTAGAACTGTTGGTGTTGCTATTGATATGACAGATGGGATTATTAAATATCGATTCTCACTCAAGAATGGTATGGAATACTTCCCTAGAAAGAGAAAAAAGTCACCTTATGACTATATTATTATAACAAATTATGATGTTGATGCTTCTTCACTTGATAATACTTGATGCTAGCTCTTTTTCTGCGCCTAGCTGAAAGGCGTTAAAGAAAATCACTCTTGGGAGATAACCCATGTTCACTTTCTGTAATTTTTCTTTTGTTGAGTCTTGGAAGTTATTACCTCTGTAATAACCTCTCCTTATCATTTTTATTTCATTTTTGTGCCAAGAACAACCTCTAATAGGAAGAAAGTAATATTTGGGGAAGTTGTTGTCCTGAAAACAGATTCTGTGTTGTCACCATAAAAATTCGTATAATTTTGAGCTGCCATTTTTTAGGCATATGACCCAGGTTATTATCTAACTTTTGTTAGTTTACCACTTTTCCAGATGAGCAACAGAAGATTTTTGTTAAAATTGATCTTTACCTGTTGTTCTGTTTTGACACATTTCTGCACTATTTGCATTTGCCTCTTAATCTCTTTCTTTTTGAGTTCTTTTGATAAAAGAGATTTTCGAAGATTTGCTACAATAGCTAATGCTTTAATAAATGTTTGATATATGTTAGAAGTGAACCCAAGTGGCTTGCCCGGTTGGACAATTTTTAGAATCCCCAAATTCGAAAAGAGTAAAAAGTTACGGCCAGTTAAAGATTTTTTGCTGCAAAATACAAAAAAAGAAAAAAAATTCTGTGGCGCACCCAATTGCCCATGCGCCACAGAATTAAGCTCCGAAATTTGAAATTTCTGCCGCCCTCCTCCACTTCTCCTCCACTTCTCCTCACTTCTCCTCCACTTCTCCTCACTTCTCCTCCTTGGACTTCTCCTCCACTTCTCCTCCACTTCTCCTCCTCCTCCTACACCACCACCACCACCACCACCTCCTCCTCCGGCCGGCCTCCTCCACCACCACCACCACCTCCTCCTCCGGCCGGCCTCCTCCACCACCACCACCTCCTCCTCCGGGGCCGGCCTCCTACTCCGGCGACCTCCTCCTCCGGCCGACCTCCTCCTCCTCCTACTCCGGCGACCTACTCCGGCGACGACCACCTTCTCCTCCTCCTCCGGTGACCACCACCACCTCTTCTTCCTCCACCACCTCCTCCACCACCACCACCTCCACCACCTCCACCTCCACCACCTCCTCCACCACCACCACCTCCACCACCTCCTCCACCACCACCACCACCTCCACCTGCTCCCGAAGCAGCATTCTATGAAATTAAACCTGCTTTATTAAATTTTGTTATGAAAGAGCAATTTTCTGGTGTTAGTACTGAAGATGCCGCTTCTCACCTTAATAATTTTGTTGAACTTTGTGAGATGCAAAAAACGTGGAGCCTCTATTCCTACAAAAAATATAAGTTGGCTAGGAGCCCATCATTAAGATGAAATAGATGGATTTTATTGCAATGCTTTATGTGATCTTGGTGCAAGTATTTATGTTATGCCTAGAAAAATCTATGATATGCTTGATTTGCCACCAATGGAACAATGTTATTTGGATGTTCATCTTGTTGATATTGTTGCAAAGAAACCTTTGCGGAGAGTTGATAATGTTCTTATTATGGTTAACAATAACCTTGTCCCTTTGATTTTTTTTTGGATATTGAATGCAATGCTTCTTATCCAATTATATTGGGAAGACCGTTTCTTAGAACTGTTGGTGTTGCTATTGATATGACAGATGGGATTATTAAATATCGATTCTCACTCAAGAATGGTATGGAATACTTCCCTAGAAAGAGAAAAAAGTCACCTTATGACTATATTATTATAACAAATTATGATGTTGATGCTTCTTCACTTGATAATACTTGATGCTAGCTCTTTTTCTGCGCCTAGCTGAAAGGCGTTAAAGAAAATCACTCTTGGGAGATAACCCATGTTCACTTTCTGTAATTTTTCTTTTGTTGAGTCTTGGAAGTTATTACCTCTGTAATAACCTCTCCTTATCATTTTTATTTCATTTTTGTGCCAAGAACAACCTCTAATAGGAAGAAAGTAATATTTGGGGAAGTTGTTGTCCTGAAAACAGATTCTGTGTTGTCACCATAAAAATTCGTATAATTTTGAGCTGCCATTTTTTAGGCATATGACCCAGGTTATTATCTAACTTTTGTTAGTTTACCACTTTTCCAGATGAGCAACAGAAGATTTTTGTTAAAATTGATCTTTACCTGTTGTTCTGTTTTGACACATTTCTGCACTATTTGCATTTGCCTCTTAATCTCTTTCTTTTTGAGTTCTTTTGATAAAAGAGATTTTCGAAGATTTGCTACAATAGCTAATGCTTTAATAAATGTTTGATATATGTTAGAAGTGAACCCAAGTGGCTTGCCCGGTTGGACAATTTTTAGAATCCCCAAATTCGAAAAGAGTAAAAAGTTACGGCCAGTTAAAGATTTTTTGCTGCAAAATACAAAAAAAGAAAAAAAAATTCTGTGGCGCACCCAATTGCCCATGCGCCACAGAATTAAGCTCCGAAATTTGAAATTTCTGCCGCCCTCCTCCACTTCTCCTCCACTTCTCCTCACTTCTCCTCCACTTCTCCTCACTTCTCCTCCTTGGACTTCTCCTCCACTTCTCCTCCACTTCTCCTCCTCCTCCTACACCACCACCACCACCACCACCTCCTCCTCCGGCCGGCCTCCTCCACCACCACCACCACCTCCTCCTCCGGCCGGCCTCCTCCACCACCACCACCTCCTCCTCCGGGGCCGGCCTCCTACTCCGGCGACCTCCTCCTCCGGCCGACCTCCTCCTCCTCCTACTCCGGCGACCTACTCCGGCGACGACCACCTTCTCCTCCTCCTCCGGTGACCACCACCACCTCTTCTTCCTCCACCACCTCCTCCACCACCACCACCTCCACCACCTCCACCTCCACCACCTCCTCCACCACCACCACCTCCACCACCTCCTCCACCACCACCACCACCTCCACCTGCTCCCGAAGCAGCATTCTATGAAATTAAACCTGCTTTATTAAATTTTGTTATGAAAGAGCAATTTTCTGGTGTTAGTACTGAAGATGCCGCTTCTCACCTTAATAATTTTGTTGAACTTTGTGAGATGCAAAAAACGTGGAGCCTCTATTCCTACAAAAAATATAAGTTGGCTAGGAGCCCATCATTAAGATGAAATAGATGGATTTTATTGCAATGCTTTATGTGATCTTGGTGCAAGTATTTATGTTATGCCTAGAAAAATCTATGATATGCTTGATTTGCCACCAATGGAACAATGTTATTTGGATGTTCATCTTGTTGATATTGTTGCAAAGAAACCTTTGCGGAGAGTTGATAATGTTCTTATTATGGTTAACAATAACCTTGTCCCTTTGATTTTTTTTTGGATATTGAATGCAATGCTTCTTATCCAATTATATTGGGAAGACCGTTTCTTAGAACTGTTGGTGTTGCTATTGATATGACAGATGGGATTATTAAATATCGATTCTCACTCAAGAATGGTATGGAATACTTCCCTAGAAAGAGAAAAAAGTCACCTTATGACTATATTATTATAACAAATTATGATGTTGATGCTTCTTCACTTGATAATACTTGATGCTAGCTCTTTTTCTGCGCCTAGCTGAAAGGCGTTAAAGAAAATCACTCTTGGGAGATAACCCATGTTCACTTTCTGTAATTTTTCTTTTGTTGAGTCTTGGAAGTTATTACCTCTGTAATAACCTCTCCTTATCATTTTTATTTCATTTTTGTGCCAAGAACAACCTCTAATAGGAAGAAAGTAATATTTGGGGAAGTTGTTGTCCTGAAAACAGATTCTGTGTTGTCACCATAAAAATTCGTATAATTTTGAGCTGCCATTTTTTAGGCATATGACCCAGGTTATTATCTAACTTTTGTTAGTTTACCACTTTTCCAGATGAGCAACAGAAGATTTTTGTTAAAATTGATCTTTACCTGTTGTTCTGTTTTGACACATTTCTGCACTATTTGCATTTGCCTCTTAATCTCTTTCTTTTTGAGTTCTTTTGATAAAAGAGATTTTCGAAGATTTGCTACAATAGCTAATGCTTTAATAAATGTTTGATATATGTTAGAAGTGAACCCAAGTGGCTTGCCCGGTTGGACAATTTTTAGAATCCCCAAATTCGAAAAGAGTAAAAAGTTACGGCCAGTTAAAGATTTTTTGCTGCAAAATACAAAAAAAGAAAAAAAAATTCTGTGGCGCACCCAATTGCCCATGCGCCACAGAATTAAGCTCCGAAATTTGAAATTTCTGCCGCCCTCCTCCACTTCTCCTCCACTTCTCCTCACTTCTCCTCCACTTCTCCTCACTTCTCCTCCTTGGACTTCTCCTCCACTTCTCCTCCACTTCTCCTCCTCCTCCTACACCACCACCACCACCACCACCTCCTCCTCCGGCCGGCCTCCTCCACCACCACCACCACCTCCTCCTCCGGCCGGCCTCCTCCACCACCACCACCTCCTCCTCCGGGGCCGGCCTCCTACTCCGGCGACCTCCTCCTCCGGCCGACCTCCTCCTCCTCCTACTCCGGCGACCTACTCCGGCGACGACCACCTTCTCCTCCTCCTCCGGTGACCACCACCACCTCTTCTTCCTCCACCACCTCCTCCACCACCACCACCTCCACCACCTCCACCTCCACCACCTCCTCCACCACCACCACCTCCACCACCTCCTCCACCACCACCACCACCTCCACCTGCTCCCGAAGCAGCATTCTATGAAATTAAACCTGCTTTATTAAATTTTGTTATGAAAGAGCAATTTTCTGGTGTTAGTACTGAAGATGCCGCTTCTCACCTTAATAATTTTGTTGAACTTTGTGAGATGCAAAAAACGTGGAGCCTCTATTCCTACAAAAAATATAAGTTGGCTAGGAGCCCATCATTAAGATGAAATAGATGGATTTTATTGCAATGCTTTATGTGATCTTGGTGCAAGTATTTATGTTATGCCTAGAAAAATCTATGATATGCTTGATTTGCCACCAATGGAACAATGTTATTTGGATGTTCATCTTGTTGATATTGTTGCAAAGAAACCTTTGCGGAGAGTTGATAATGTTCTTATTATGGTTAACAATAACCTTGTCCCTTTGATTTTTTTTTGGATATTGAATGCAATGCTTCTTATCCAATTATATTGGGAAGACCGTTTCTTAGAACTGTTGGTGTTGCTATTGATATGACAGATGGGATTATTAAATATCGATTCTCACTCAAGAATGGTATGGAATACTTCCCTAGAAAGAGAAAAAAGTCACCTTATGACTATATTATTATAACAAATTATGATGTTGATGCTTCTTCACTTGATAATACTTGATGCTAGCTCTTTTTCTGCGCCTAGCTGAAAGGCGTTAAAGAAAATCACTCTTGGGAGATAACCCATGTTCACTTTCTGTAATTTTTCTTTTGTTGAGTCTTGGAAGTTATTACCTCTGTAATAACCTCTCCTTATCATTTTTATTTCATTTTTGTGCCAAGAACAACCTCTAATAGGAAGAAAGTAATATTTGGGGAAGTTGTTGTCCTGAAAACAGATTCTGTGTTGTCACCATAAAAATTCGTATAATTTTGAGCTGCCATTTTTTAGGCATATGACCCAGGTTATTATCTAACTTTTGTTAGTTTACCACTTTTCCAGATGAGCAACAGAAGATTTTTGTTAAAATTGATCTTTACCTGTTGTTCTGTTTTGACACATTTCTGCACTATTTGCATTTGCCTCTTAATCTCTTTCTTTTTGAGTTCTTTTGATAAAAGAGATTTTCGAAGATTTGCTACAATAGCTAATGCTTTAATAAATGTTTGATATATGTTAGAAGTGAACCCAAGTGGCTTGCCCGGTTGGACAATTTTTAGAATCCCCAAATTCGAAAAGAGTAAAAAGTTACGGCCAGTTAAAGATTTTTTGCTGCAAAATACAAAAAAAGAAAAAAAAATTCTGTGGCGCACCCAATTGCCCATGCGCCACAGAATTAAGCTCCGAAATTTGAAATTTCTGCCGCCCTCCTCCACTTCTCCTCCACTTCTCCTCACTTCTCCTCCACTTCTCCTCACTTCTCCTCCTTGGACTTCTCCTCCACTTCTCCTCCACTTCTCCTCCTCCTCCTACACCACCACCACCACCACCACCTCCTCCTCCGGCCGGCCTCCTCCACCACCACCACCACCTCCTCCTCCGGCCGGCCTCCTCCACCACCACCACCTCCTCCTCCGGGGCCGGCCTCCTACTCCGGCGACCTCCTCCTCCGGCCGACCTCCTCCTCCTCCTACTCCGGCGACCTACTCCGGCGACGACCACCTTCTCCTCCTCCTCCGGTGACCACCACCACCTCTTCTTCCTCCACCACCTCCTCCACCACCACCACCTCCACCACCTCCACCTCCACCACCTCCTCCACCACCACCACCTCCACCACCTCCTCCACCACCACCACCACCTCCACCTGCTCCCGAAGCAGCATTCTATGAAATTAAACCTGCTTTATTAAATTTTGTTATGAAAGAGCAATTTTCTGGTGTTAGTACTGAAGATGCCGCTTCTCACCTTAATAATTTTGTTGAACTTTGTGAGATGCAAAAAACGTGGAGCCTCTATTCCTACAAAAAATATAAGTTGGCTAGGAGCCCATCATTAAGATGAAATAGATGGATTTTATTGCAATGCTTTATGTGATCTTGGTGCAAGTATTTATGTTATGCCTAGAAAAATCTATGATATGCTTGATTTGCCACCAATGGAACAATGTTATTTGGATGTTCATCTTGTTGATATTGTTGCAAAGAAACCTTTGCGGAGAGTTGATAATGTTCTTATTATGGTTAACAATAACCTTGTCCCTTTGATTTTTTTTTGGATATTGAATGCAATGCTTCTTATCCAATTATATTGGGAAGACCGTTTCTTAGAACTGTTGGTGTTGCTATTGATATGACAGATGGGATTATTAAATATCGATTCTCACTCAAGAATGGTATGGAATACTTCCCTAGAAAGAGAAAAAAGTCACCTTATGACTATATTATTATAACAAATTATGATGTTGATGCTTCTTCACTTGATAATACTTGATGCTAGCTCTTTTTCTGCGCCTAGCTGAAAGGCGTTAAAGAAAATCACTCTTGGGAGATAACCCATGTTCACTTTCTGTAATTTTTCTTTTGTTGAGTCTTGGAAGTTATTACCTCTGTAATAACCTCTCCTTATCATTTTTATTTCATTTTTGTGCCAAGAACAACCTCTAATAGGAAGAAAGTAATATTTGGGGAAGTTGTTGTCCTGAAAACAGATTCTGTGTTGTCACCATAAAAATTCGTATAATTTTGAGCTGCCATTTTTTAGGCATATGACCCAGGTTATTATCTAACTTTTGTTAGTTTACCACTTTTCCAGATGAGCAACAGAAGATTTTTGTTAAAATTGATCTTTACCTGTTGTTCTGTTTTGACACATTTCTGCACTATTTGCATTTGCCTCTTAATCTCTTTCTTTTTGAGTTCTTTTGATAAAAGAGATTTTCGAAGATTTGCTACAATAGCTAATGCTTTAATAAATGTTTGATATATGTTAGAAGTGAACCCAAGTGGCTTGCCCGGTTGGACAATTTTTAGAATCCCCAAATTCGAAAAGAGTAAAAAGTTACGGCCAGTTAAAGATTTTTTGCTGCAAAATACAAAAAAAGAAAAAAAAATTCTGTGGCGCACCCAATTGCCCATGCGCCACAGAATTAAGCTCCGAAATTTGAAATTTCTGCCGCCCTCCTCCACTTCTCCTCCACTTCTCCTCACTTCTCCTCCACTTCTCCTCACTTCTCCTCCTTGGACTTCTCCTCCACTTCTCCTCCACTTCTCCTCCTCCTCCTACACCACCACCACCACCACCACCTCCTCCTCCGGCCGGCCTCCTCCACCACCACCACCACCTCCTCCTCCGGCCGGCCTCCTCCACCACCACCACCTCCTCCTCCGGGGCCGGCCTCCTACTCCGGCGACCTCCTCCTCCGGCCGACCTCCTCCTCCTCCTACTCCGGCGACCTACTCCGGCGACGACCACCTTCTCCTCCTCCTCCGGTGACCACCACCACCTCTTCTTCCTCCACCACCTCCTCCACCACCACCACCTCCACCACCTCCACCTCCACCACCTCCTCCACCACCACCACCTCCACCACCTCCTCCACCACCACCACCACCTCCACCTGCTCCCGAAGCAGCATTCTATGAAATTAAACCTGCTTTATTAAATTTTGTTATGAAAGAGCAATTTTCTGGTGTTAGTACTGAAGATGCCGCTTCTCACCTTAATAATTTTGTTGAACTTTGTGAGATGCAAAAAACGTGGAGCCTCTATTCCTACAAAAAATATAAGTTGGCTAGGAGCCCATCATTAAGATGAAATAGATGGATTTTATTGCAATGCTTTATGTGATCTTGGTGCAAGTATTTATGTTATGCCTAGAAAAATCTATGATATGCTTGATTTGCCACCAATGGAACAATGTTATTTGGATGTTCATCTTGTTGATATTGTTGCAAAGAAACCTTTGCGGAGAGTTGATAATGTTCTTATTATGGTTAACAATAACCTTGTCCCTTTGATTTTTTTTTGGATATTGAATGCAATGCTTCTTATCCAATTATATTGGGAAGACCGTTTCTTAGAACTGTTGGTGTTGCTATTGATATGACAGATGGGATTATTAAATATCGATTCTCACTCAAGAATGGTATGGAATACTTCCCTAGAAAGAGAAAAAAGTCACCTTATGACTATATTATTATAACAAATTATGATGTTGATGCTTCTTCACTTGATAATACTTGATGCTAGCTCTTTTTCTGCGCCTAGCTGAAAGGCGTTAAAGAAAATCACTCTTGGGAGATAACCCATGTTCACTTTCTGTAATTTTTCTTTTGTTGAGTCTTGGAAGTTATTACCTCTGTAATAACCTCTCCTTATCATTTTTATTTCATTTTTGTGCCAAGAACAACCTCTAATAGGAAGAAAGTAATATTTGGGGAAGTTGTTGTCCTGAAAACAGATTCTGTGTTGTCACCATAAAAATTCGTATAATTTTGAGCTGCCATTTTTTAGGCATATGACCCAGGTTATTATCTAACTTTTGTTAGTTTACCACTTTTCCAGATGAGCAACAGAAGATTTTTGTTAAAATTGATCTTTACCTGTTGTTCTGTTTTGACACATTTCTGCACTATTTGCATTTGCCTCTTAATCTCTTTCTTTTTGAGTTCTTTTGATAAAAGAGATTTTCGAAGATTTGCTACAATAGCTAATGCTTTAATAAATGTTTGATATATGTTAGAAGTGAACCCAAGTGGCTTGCCCGGTTGGACAATTTTTAGAATCCCCAAATTCGAAAAGAGTAAAAAGTTACGGCCAGTTAAAGATTTTTTGCTGCAAAATACAAAAAAAGAAAAAAAAATTCTGTGGCGCACCCAATTGCCCATGCGCCACAGAATTAAGCTCCGAAATTTGAAATTTCTGCCGCCCTCCTCCACTTCTCCTCCACTTCTCCTCACTTCTCCTCCACTTCTCCTCACTTCTCCTCCTTGGACTTCTCCTCCACTTCTCCTCCACTTCTCCTCCTCCTCCTACACCACCACCACCACCACCACCTCCTCCTCCGGCCGGCCTCCTCCACCACCACCACCACCTCCTCCTCCGGCCGGCCTCCTCCACCACCACCACCTCCTCCTCCGGGGCCGGCCTCCTACTCCGGCGACCTCCTCCTCCGGCCGACCTCCTCCTCCTCCTACTCCGGCGACCTACTCCGGCGACGACCACCTTCTCCTCCTCCTCCGGTGACCACCACCACCTCTTCTTCCTCCACCACCTCCTCCACCACCACCACCTCCACCACCTCCACCTCCACCACCTCCTCCACCACCACCACCTCCACCACCTCCTCCACCACCACCACCACCTCCACCTGCTCCCGAAGCAGCATTCTATGAAATTAAACCTGCTTTATTAAATTTTGTTATGAAAGAGCAATTTTCTGGTGTTAGTACTGAAGATGCCGCTTCTCACCTTAATAATTTTGTTGAACTTTGTGAGATGCAAAAAACGTGGAGCCTCTATTCCTACAAAAAATATAAGTTGGCTAGGAGCCCATCATTAAGATGAAATAGATGGATTTTATTGCAATGCTTTATGTGATCTTGGTGCAAGTATTTATGTTATGCCTAGAAAAATCTATGATATGCTTGATTTGCCACCAATGGAACAATGTTATTTGGATGTTCATCTTGTTGATATTGTTGCAAAGAAACCTTTGCGGAGAGTTGATAATGTTCTTATTATGGTTAACAATAACCTTGTCCCTTTGATTTTTTTTTGGATATTGAATGCAATGCTTCTTATCCAATTATATTGGGAAGACCGTTTCTTAGAACTGTTGGTGTTGCTATTGATATGACAGATGGGATTATTAAATATCGATTCTCACTCAAGAATGGTATGGAATACTTCCCTAGAAAGAGAAAAAAGTCACCTTATGACTATATTATTATAACAAATTATGATGTTGATGCTTCTTCACTTGATAATACTTGATGCTAGCTCTTTTTCTGCGCCTAGCTGAAAGGCGTTAAAGAAAATCACTCTTGGGAGATAACCCATGTTCACTTTCTGTAATTTTTCTTTTGTTGAGTCTTGGAAGTTATTACCTCTGTAATAACCTCTCCTTATCATTTTTATTTCATTTTTGTGCCAAGAACAACCTCTAATAGGAAGAAAGTAATATTTGGGGAAGTTGTTGTCCTGAAAACAGATTCTGTGTTGTCACCATAAAAATTCGTATAATTTTGAGCTGCCATTTTTTAGGCATATGACCCAGGTTATTATCTAACTTTTGTTAGTTTACCACTTTTCCAGATGAGCAACAGAAGATTTTTGTTAAAATTGATCTTTACCTGTTGTTCTGTTTTGACACATTTCTGCACTATTTGCATTTGCCTCTTAATCTCTTTCTTTTTGAGTTCTTTTGATAAAAGAGATTTTCGAAGATTTGCTACAATAGCTAATGCTTTAATAAATGTTTGATATATGTTAGAAGTGAACCCAAGTGGCTTGCCCGGTTGGACAATTTTTAGAATCCCCAAATTCGAAAAGAGTAAAAAGTTACGGCCAGTTAAAGATTTTTTGCTGCAAAATACAAAAAAAGAAAAAAAAATTCTGTGGCGCACCCAATTGCCCATGCGCCACAGAATTAAGCTCCGAAATTTGAAATTTCTGCCGCCCTCCTCCACTTCTCCTCCACTTCTCCTCACTTCTCCTCCACTTCTCCTCACTTCTCCTCCTTGGACTTCTCCTCCACTTCTCCTCCACTTCTCCTCCTCCTCCTACACCACCACCACCACCACCACCTCCTCCTCCGGCCGGCCTCCTCCACCACCACCACCACCTCCTCCTCCGGCCGGCCTCCTCCACCACCACCACCTCCTCCTCCGGGGCCGGCCTCCTACTCCGGCGACCTCCTCCTCCGGCCGACCTCCTCCTCCTCCTACTCCGGCGACCTACTCCGGCGACGACCACCTTCTCCTCCTCCTCCGGTGACCACCACCACCTCTTCTTCCTCCACCACCTCCTCCACCACCACCACCTCCACCACCTCCACCTCCACCACCTCCTCCACCACCACCACCTCCACCACCTCCTCCACCACCACCACCACCTCCACCTGCTCCCGAAGCAGCATTCTATGAAATTAAACCTGCTTTATTAAATTTTGTTATGAAAGAGCAATTTTCTGGTGTTAGTACTGAAGATGCCGCTTCTCACCTTAATAATTTTGTTGAACTTTGTGAGATGCAAAAAACGTGGAGCCTCTATTCCTACAAAAAATATAAGTTGGCTAGGAGCCCATCATTAAGATGAAATAGATGGATTTTATTGCAATGCTTTATGTGATCTTGGTGCAAGTATTTATGTTATGCCTAGAAAAATCTATGATATGCTTGATTTGCCACCAATGGAACAATGTTATTTGGATGTTCATCTTGTTGATATTGTTGCAAAGAAACCTTTGCGGAGAGTTGATAATGTTCTTATTATGGTTAACAATAACCTTGTCCCTTTGATTTTTTTTTGGATATTGAATGCAATGCTTCTTATCCAATTATATTGGGAAGACCGTTTCTTAGAACTGTTGGTGTTGCTATTGATATGACAGATGGGATTATTAAATATCGATTCTCACTCAAGAATGGTATGGAATACTTCCCTAGAAAGAGAAAAAAGTCACCTTATGACTATATTATTATAACAAATTATGATGTTGATGCTTCTTCACTTGATAATACTTGATGCTAGCTCTTTTTCTGCGCCTAGCTGAAAGGCGTTAAAGAAAATCACTCTTGGGAGATAACCCATGTTCACTTTCTGTAATTTTTCTTTTGTTGAGTCTTGGAAGTTATTACCTCTGTAATAACCTCTCCTTATCATTTTTATTTCATTTTTGTGCCAAGAACAACCTCTAATAGGAAGAAAGTAATATTTGGGGAAGTTGTTGTCCTGAAAACAGATTCTGTGTTGTCACCATAAAAATTCGTATAATTTTGAGCTGCCATTTTTTAGGCATATGACCCAGGTTATTATCTAACTTTTGTTAGTTTACCACTTTTCCAGATGAGCAACAGAAGATTTTTGTTAAAATTGATCTTTACCTGTTGTTCTGTTTTGACACATTTCTGCACTATTTGCATTTGCCTCTTAATCTCTTTCTTTTTGAGTTCTTTTGATAAAAGAGATTTTCGAAGATTTGCTACAATAGCTAATGCTTTAATAAATGTTTGATATATGTTAGAAGTGAACCCAAGTGGCTTGCCCGGTTGGACAATTTTTAGAATCCCCAAATTCGAAAAGAGTAAAAAGTTACGGCCAGTTAAAGATTTTTTGCTGCAAAATACAAAAAAAGAAAAAAAAATTCTGTGGCGCACCCAATTGCCCATGCGCCACAGAATTAAGCTCCGAAATTTGAAATTTCTGCCGCCCTCCTCCACTTCTCCTCCACTTCTCCTCACTTCTCCTCCACTTCTCCTCACTTCTCCTCCTTGGACTTCTCCTCCACTTCTCCTCCACTTCTCCTCCTCCTCCTACACCACCACCACCACCACCACCTCCTCCTCCGGCCGGCCTCCTCCACCACCACCACCACCTCCTCCTCCGGCCGGCCTCCTCCACCACCACCACCTCCTCCTCCGGGGCCGGCCTCCTACTCCGGCGACCTCCTCCTCCGGCCGACCTCCTCCTCCTCCTACTCCGGCGACCTACTCCGGCGACGACCACCTTCTCCTCCTCCTCCGGTGACCACCACCACCTCTTCTTCCTCCACCACCTCCTCCACCACCACCACCTCCACCACCTCCACCTCCACCACCTCCTCCACCACCACCACCTCCACCACCTCCTCCACCACCACCACCACCTCCACCTGCTCCCGAAGCAGCATTCTATGAAATTAAACCTGCTTTATTAAATTTTGTTATGAAAGAGCAATTTTCTGGTGTTAGTACTGAAGATGCCGCTTCTCACCTTAATAATTTTGTTGAACTTTGTGAGATGCAAAAAACGTGGAGCCTCTATTCCTACAAAAAATATAAGTTGGCTAGGAGCCCATCATTAAGATGAAATAGATGGATTTTATTGCAATGCTTTATGTGATCTTGGTGCAAGTATTTATGTTATGCCTAGAAAAATCTATGATATGCTTGATTTGCCACCAATGGAACAATGTTATTTGGATGTTCATCTTGTTGATATTGTTGCAAAGAAACCTTTGCGGAGAGTTGATAATGTTCTTATTATGGTTAACAATAACCTTGTCCCTTTGATTTTTTTTTGGATATTGAATGCAATGCTTCTTATCCAATTATATTGGGAAGACCGTTTCTTAGAACTGTTGGTGTTGCTATTGATATGACAGATGGGATTATTAAATATCGATTCTCACTCAAGAATGGTATGGAATACTTCCCTAGAAAGAGAAAAAAGTCACCTTATGACTATATTATTATAACAAATTATGATGTTGATGCTTCTTCACTTGATAATACTTGATGCTAGCTCTTTTTCTGCGCCTAGCTGAAAGGCGTTAAAGAAAATCACTCTTGGGAGATAACCCATGTTCACTTTCTGTAATTTTTCTTTTGTTGAGTCTTGGAAGTTATTACCTCTGTAATAACCTCTCCTTATCATTTTTATTTCATTTTTGTGCCAAGAACAACCTCTAATAGGAAGAAAGTAATATTTGGGGAAGTTGTTGTCCTGAAAACAGATTCTGTGTTGTCACCATAAAAATTCGTATAATTTTGAGCTGCCATTTTTTAGGCATATGACCCAGGTTATTATCTAACTTTTGTTAGTTTACCACTTTTCCAGATGAGCAACAGAAGATTTTTGTTAAAATTGATCTTTACCTGTTGTTCTGTTTTGACACATTTCTGCACTATTTGCATTTGCCTCTTAATCTCTTTCTTTTTGAGTTCTTTTGATAAAAGAGATTTTCGAAGATTTGCTACAATAGCTAATGCTTTAATAAATGTTTGATATATGTTAGAAGTGAACCCAAGTGGCTTGCCCGGTTGGACAATTTTTAGAATCCCCAAATTCGAAAAGAGTAAAAAGTTACGGCCAGTTAAAGATTTTTTGCTGCAAAATACAAAAAAAGAAAAAAAAATTCTGTGGCGCACCCAATTGCCCATGCGCCACAGAATTAAGCTCCGAAATTTGAAATTTCTGCCGCCCTCCTCCACTTCTCCTCCACTTCTCCTCACTTCTCCTCCACTTCTCCTCACTTCTCCTCCTTGGACTTCTCCTCCACTTCTCCTCCACTTCTCCTCCTCCTCCTACACCACCACCACCACCACCACCTCCTCCTCCGGCCGGCCTCCTCCACCACCACCACCACCTCCTCCTCCGGCCGGCCTCCTCCACCACCACCACCTCCTCCTCCGGGGCCGGCCTCCTACTCCGGCGACCTCCTCCTCCGGCCGACCTCCTCCTCCTCCTACTCCGGCGACCTACTCCGGCGACGACCACCTTCTCCTCCTCCTCCGGTGACCACCACCACCTCTTCTTCCTCCACCACCTCCTCCACCACCACCACCTCCACCACCTCCACCTCCACCACCTCCTCCACCACCACCACCTCCACCACCTCCTCCACCACCACCACCACCTCCACCTGCTCCCGAAGCAGCATTCTATGAAATTAAACCTGCTTTATTAAATTTTGTTATGAAAGAGCAATTTTCTGGTGTTAGTACTGAAGATGCCGCTTCTCACCTTAATAATTTTGTTGAACTTTGTGAGATGCAAAAAACGTGGAGCCTCTATTCCTACAAAAAATATAAGTTGGCTAGGAGCCCATCATTAAGATGAAATAGATGGATTTTATTGCAATGCTTTATGTGATCTTGGTGCAAGTATTTATGTTATGCCTAGAAAAATCTATGATATGCTTGATTTGCCACCAATGGAACAATGTTATTTGGATGTTCATCTTGTTGATATTGTTGCAAAGAAACCTTTGCGGAGAGTTGATAATGTTCTTATTATGGTTAACAATAACCTTGTCCCTTTGATTTTTTTTTGGATATTGAATGCAATGCTTCTTATCCAATTATATTGGGAAGACCGTTTCTTAGAACTGTTGGTGTTGCTATTGATATGACAGATGGGATTATTAAATATCGATTCTCACTCAAGAATGGTATGGAATACTTCCCTAGAAAGAGAAAAAAGTCACCTTATGACTATATTATTATAACAAATTATGATGTTGATGCTTCTTCACTTGATAATACTTGATGCTAGCTCTTTTTCTGCGCCTAGCTGAAAGGCGTTAAAGAAAATCACTCTTGGGAGATAACCCATGTTCACTTTCTGTAATTTTTCTTTTGTTGAGTCTTGGAAGTTATTACCTCTGTAATAACCTCTCCTTATCATTTTTATTTCATTTTTGTGCCAAGAACAACCTCTAATAGGAAGAAAGTAATATTTGGGGAAGTTGTTGTCCTGAAAACAGATTCTGTGTTGTCACCATAAAAATTCGTATAATTTTGAGCTGCCATTTTTTAGGCATATGACCCAGGTTATTATCTAACTTTTGTTAGTTTACCACTTTTCCAGATGAGCAACAGAAGATTTTTGTTAAAATTGATCTTTACCTGTTGTTCTGTTTTGACACATTTCTGCACTATTTGCATTTGCCTCTTAATCTCTTTCTTTTTGAGTTCTTTTGATAAAAGAGATTTTCGAAGATTTGCTACAATAGCTAATGCTTTAATAAATGTTTGATATATGTTAGAAGTGAACCCAAGTGGCTTGCCCGGTTGGACAATTTTTAGAATCCCCAAATTCGAAAAGAGTAAAAAGTTACGGCCAGTTAAAGATTTTTTGCTGCAAAATACAAAAAAAGAAAAAAAAATTCTGTGGCGCACCCAATTGCCCATGCGCCACAGAATTAAGCTCCGAAATTTGAAATTTCTGCCGCCCTCCTCCACTTCTCCTCCACTTCTCCTCACTTCTCCTCCACTTCTCCTCACTTCTCCTCCTTGGACTTCTCCTCCACTTCTCCTCCACTTCTCCTCCTCCTCCTACACCACCACCACCACCACCACCTCCTCCTCCGGCCGGCCTCCTCCACCACCACCACCACCTCCTCCTCCGGCCGGCCTCCTCCACCACCACCACCTCCTCCTCCGGGGCCGGCCTCCTACTCCGGCGACCTCCTCCTCCGGCCGACCTCCTCCTCCTCCTACTCCGGCGACCTACTCCGGCGACGACCACCTTCTCCTCCTCCTCCGGTGACCACCACCACCTCTTCTTCCTCCACCACCTCCTCCACCACCACCACCTCCACCACCTCCACCTCCACCACCTCCTCCACCACCACCACCTCCACCACCTCCTCCACCACCACCACCACCTCCACCTGCTCCCGAAGCAGCATTCTATGAAATTAAACCTGCTTTATTAAATTTTGTTATGAAAGAGCAATTTTCTGGTGTTAGTACTGAAGATGCCGCTTCTCACCTTAATAATTTTGTTGAACTTTGTGAGATGCAAAAAACGTGGAGCCTCTATTCCTACAAAAAATATAAGTTGGCTAGGAGCCCATCATTAAGATGAAATAGATGGATTTTATTGCAATGCTTTATGTGATCTTGGTGCAAGTATTTATGTTATGCCTAGAAAAATCTATGATATGCTTGATTTGCCACCAATGGAACAATGTTATTTGGATGTTCATCTTGTTGATATTGTTGCAAAGAAACCTTTGCGGAGAGTTGATAATGTTCTTATTATGGTTAACAATAACCTTGTCCCTTTGATTTTTTTTTGGATATTGAATGCAATGCTTCTTATCCAATTATATTGGGAAGACCGTTTCTTAGAACTGTTGGTGTTGCTATTGATATGACAGATGGGATTATTAAATATCGATTCTCACTCAAGAATGGTATGGAATACTTCCCTAGAAAGAGAAAAAAGTCACCTTATGACTATATTATTATAACAAATTATGATGTTGATGCTTCTTCACTTGATAATACTTGATGCTAGCTCTTTTTCTGCGCCTAGCTGAAAGGCGTTAAAGAAAATCACTCTTGGGAGATAACCCATGTTCACTTTCTGTAATTTTTCTTTTGTCTCAGCTTTGCCCGGGTCCTTGCCTAGGGTGTTGACCGATTTTCAAACAAAAATAAAAATATTGAGGATGGCCATACCGGCCCATCACACACACCACATTACTTTGCATCCCCTCTCTCTACCTCTCTCTTCTCTTTACCTCCAAAACATGTTGTAGTCCATCTCCTCTCTTCTTACTCTCTCACTCTCCACACATACATACATGCTCTTGCATAGCCATTTCCTCTTTGGGTAAGAGCATGAGAGAAAGGAAAGGAGAGATGGCGGGGCTACTTGGTGGTTATGCCTCGCATGTGGCGATGCCAACCAGAGATGCAAACAAAAGGTTGGAGCACTGCATGCTGCACTTCCCTACCCCATAGCCGTGGCATGCCAGCACAGCGTCTTTCGTCAACATGGTGCCTCAGGTCGAGCACCGGGTGTCTACGTCTTTTCTTCGACGTGCTGTGCCACACGAGCGCCTCGTGCCCTCAGTTCTAACAACGCGGGGACATACTAGCCTCCAAAAGCGACCCCTTCACGCGCGGAGACGCTCCTCCTCTCCTTGCGGTCATAGCCCCGCCCCGCATTGTCCTTTTCGAGTCGAACATACGCGGTCCGGCGACCCAGCTCCGCGCTTCTCCCTCGCGCCATGACAGTGCGTCATGCCAAATGCCTCCCAGTGGTTGAGTTCGGTCACCGCATCAGCCTTCGCCTTTCGCCCTATCACCGGCCCTACAGCCCCTTCCCTCTCCCCAATGCACCGCGTCCAGACTCCCATCGCAGACGTTCATCGAGCAGTTTGGCCGGGCCCGACGCGGCAACGGCGCGTGCATGCCGGGCCCGCACGCCGGCCGCGCCTCCAAGCCCTTTGGGGTTGACAGACGCGCAGCGCCACCGCCCTAATAAGCCATTCCACAGGCAACGCCTCTCTCTCTTCCTCGCATGCACAGAACCTGATTGGCCGCCTCGTCTGTTGTTCGCAGGACCCTCTCCCTTCTTCATTTTCACCTCGCACGCTTTCTCCCTCATCCCTCTCTCTGAACCTCACAAAGAGCACGGGGGCGAGACGTTCCCGTTTCTATCTTCGGCGGAAGGGCAGGGCGAGGGCAAACTCGTCGATGGACCGCGCCTCGCCACGCGCGTCGCTCGCCGTCCGTCTCTCCTCTCCCGATGATCCCTCTTCTCTTTTCTCTCTCCGTGCCGATCCTAACCACACGCCTCCGTTTTCTGAAAGCGAGGAGCGTGAGTCGACGCCGTCATCTGCTTGCCGTGTCGAGTCGTGCAGGCCACGGGCTCGTACAGCCCGCGAGTCATCCGGCAGCCTGCATGTGCCTCGCCTGTCGAGGTGCCCGCCGGCCTGCTGTGCATCATCCTCGCGTCGTGCCGCGTCTGAGGCCCACGGTGGTCGCCGTCTGTCGCCCGCCTGAACTCCGGCGTGCATGCAGCTCACGGCGGGTTCCTACTCGGCGCGAGCTCACTGCTACCTCCCGCCGCTCTCAGTCGCACGGGGAGTCCCTAGGTGAGCCTCTGCGACTCACGCCGTAACGATTCCATGTAAATCGTTACAAATCGCGAGAAAGAAGAGGCTGCACCTGTTACATACATGTCTGGCCAGGGCAGTAGGCCAAACGTGGCCATACGTCCATACATTCGAATCGTAAGCTTCCGCGGCGTCCCGGCCTTGATTGGCCGGCCGACGGATGGATACGGGCGCGCCCCACTTAGGCCCCACTTTGTCCCCTTTTTCTATAATATGTAAATTAACGAAACTACGCCTAGCTTTTAAATCTCTCAATTCTTCAAATGTCTAAAATTGATGATTCAAATTCGTGGATGCTCACAAACGAAATGTTAACCATATACAATTGCATGCATGTGATTTTATGTAGTAGATCTGTGCAAATAAATTAAAATCTAGAATGTTGCAGTATAGGTATTTTATTTCTTATTGATAGATTTATTGATCCTATATGCATGAGGTAAATTTTTCTGTAATCCAGATGAGATTACCTATCATTTGGAACTGGTCCCACATGCAGGAGCTTCTTGTATTTTGATTGGTTAGCAAATTAAAATTGGTCCAGGGAGCTCTTCAGTGATTTTTAATTCAAAAACCAAAACAGCAAATCCAAGGGCTACCTGTAGATATAATGTTAAGATATTTCTGTGCCAAAGGAAATAATTTTGTGAATGATATATTTTGTCTGGGGAATTTACTACTGAAACAGGACATATTTTCAGTATCTGAAATTTGTAAATTCTTTTACAAATCAAAAAAATACCAAACCAGTGGGGTTAGATCACATTTAGTTTCAGCTATCCATAGGTATGATTGGTTTTTGTTGGTGATGCTCTGATACTGGTGTGGCTAGCTGCTAATTGTGTGCTCTGGTTTCTGTCTCATTTAAATTGTCTAAATTATTTAAAAAATTATTTGCAAGTGATTCTTGTGCAAGTGTGTTATACATTTTGTTAGCTTTCAGTAGGTATGCTGCATGCATTTTTTTAGACCATTTAAATGGTTCCTAAGTCATTTCTGGTTTTATAAAAATCATAACTTTTGTTTTAAAAACCTTAAATTAGTGAATCCACTTCCAGTAGCTTGTTATTGTGAACCTTTGAATCTTGTGATTTCTGCATTTTTATGTGAACTATTGGAATATTTTGTTGATTTGGTGTGTTACTTGTTTCTTTTTATTTTTGCGGCCTTTAGATTGACATACATGGGAAACAAAGGAGGAGGTAGATTTGGAGGATTTGAGGAAGAAGGCCAGGGACACTTTGTTGATCAAGGCAAGCCACCTCTTGATACATGTTTGACCTAATTATCTTACTCTTGCATTATCACAGGTTTTGTTAAATTGCATGTCTTTTATTTATTTATGTGAGTGGTTCCGCCACTCGAAGTTTTATGATTCCACCCTTACGGGTGCAGCCCTCATGTTACCTACTGATCACACACTTACTAGTGATGTGGTGCTTAGCACCTTATCATCCTTGTCGCCGCTTTTCAAAGAAAAGTTGGACTATAGGTCGGGAGCCCTCTTTAAAAAGGTTTTGTGAAAATGTTTTCAAGAAAAGAAGTTTTTGAAAACCTTGGAATGGGGTAGCCCTGCCCAAGTGTGAGTTTATGAAAGGAAAAAGGTTTATGGAAAGAAGATTTGCTGGAGGCAAGTGGAGAAAATTGTTTTCGAAAAACTTTGGTGACTGAGTACCTAACCGGACCTAGCCAGTACAACCACATTACCCTTTAGTGGGACGGGGCGTAGCGTAGTAGTTTGTCTCGCCTTAGTTTGGGTCCTGCAAGTGTAGTGGCAGTCCGACCATGGACGCTTCGACCGGGGTTCTTCCCATGAGAAGGGACGCAACCCATTTGCCTGTTCAGGTACGCGGGGTACAACGCATGAGCTCCCATTGAAATATGCCTAAAAGGTTGGATGGCATTCCGGAGGGTCGAGTGTGCTGGGGACCTTGCTACTCCTGGACCCTCGGACTCTGGTGTTGGGAGGTACAACTCTGAGCGGCATGTCTTAGGCTAAGGCGAGCAGACGAAAAACTACGATCGGGTACTTGTCGTGGCATATGTTGTTATGCGGGGATGATGCCCACACGATGAGTATTCGGATCTTGTGGGGAAAGTGTACAACCTCTGCAGAGTGTAAATCTATTCGAATAGCCGTGTCCGCGGTTATGGACATGGGAATGGCGGTACGTGGCATTAAAGGAAAGTCTTTACAAAAAGTGTTTTCCAAAAAGGTTTTGGAAATGTACCTGGGAGGTACAGAAAGATACCAGTGGGACTGGTGGAGATGTACCTGGGAGGTACGGTGGAAAGTTGAAATTGTTTTGGTCATTCCGATGGCCGGGAAAGAAAATGGGTCTTCCTTACCTATTAGTCTTCAAATAAACTTGTTTTAAAAAGGGTTTTCAACAAAGGTATATAGATGTCATACTCTCGAGAGGAACCACCTCTCGCTTCTTGTCGCCCTAGTGTAGTGCCAGTTCCTTGCTACTGCCATATTGCATATCCTTTATTTCTCTCTAAGGTGGTTTGCGAGTACATTCAAACGTACTCATTGGCATTGTTGTCCTGGCTATTTACTTAGCCAGACTTTGAAGAAGGGAGTATTTCGAAGAAAGAGAATACATTGTGAAAACGTGAACTAGGACGACTCTCGGTCATTGCTTTGTAGGGTAAAGGCTGACGTGGGTTCCCATGTTGAAGTCAAATAAATTCTGTGCTGTTTGTTGAACTTCAGCCTTGATGGCCTATGATGTAAGACTTCGTATTAATATTATTTGGAATGCTGTGGCCTGGATGATGTAATGCGAGTATCGGTTCGGTTATGTATTCTACGATGGAACAGTCTTGGGATGTAATTATTGCATATGAGGTTACGGGCGTAGAGTCAGAATTACAAGGCAGTATCGAGCCATCCTGGTATGGGAGACCTTAGTGCTGTCAGGCGTTAGTTAGAAAAATACTACTTTGATAAAATTATTTACTAAATATTTTCCTACATACTAGAAGTTTAGCTTCTATCTTTCTTACCCTTTCAAAAACTTCTAATTCTCACCCCTCTGATTTCTAGCGACTTTGAAAGTTCTTATTCTACTATCTCATCCTCTTCCAAGCCTATATATTTGGCGATGTTCCCCAACTCAGATTCACCGGACTCGAGGTATTGAAGACCTGACAAGCTCAGTTGATTCGAATAGGATACCCCAAATATTAGGTGTCCCTTGGAACTAGTCCTATGCGCGATTCCCGTAGTCGTTGTAGTTTCCGAAGTGTGAGCTTGATTGGTTGTATGTGATTGTTGTGTGATGCTATTTTGTGCCTTCGGCACTCCTGCTATGATATGCCTTTGTTTTCGCCTATTTTTGCTTGGTTGTTTTCGTTTTAAAAACTTTCGTTTTTACCAAACCCTCCCCTTTTAAAGGTGGCTGCCCATCTCCTTGTTTCCCCATTAATATCTGAATCCACCCTTCTCCAGGATGGTGGACACCCATAGTGGAAACGCCAGCGGGTCAGGACAAAACCCCCCTCCACCTCCGGACCCAACCATGGCGCAACTTCTGCGCCTTATGATGGAAGACCGTGAGGCAGCCCGTGCAGAGCGCCAAGCTAGCCTTGCTACCCTCCAGCACCTCGCTCAACTTGCTACCGGAAACGCCAACAACAATAATGGCGGGAACGGGAATGGAGAACCCCGCTCTAAGCTGAAAGATTTCCAGAGCACCAACCCTCCTGTTTTCTCCAAGTGCACTGAACCTCTCGACGCCGATGATTGGCTTCGCACCATTGAGAACAACCTGGAGGTCGCCGGAGTCGGCAATGATGAGAAGGTGTTATTCGCCACTCATTTCCTTTCTGGACCTGCCCGCGCTTGGTGGGAAAACGTCAAGGCCATTCAAGCTGAAGGGCACGTCATCAACTGGGAAGAATTCAAGGCCAAGTTCCGCAAGACCCACATTCCGTCTGGACTGATCAAGCTCATGAAGGACAAGTTCATGAATCTGAGGCAAGGAAGCATGTCCGTGGTGGAATACCTGGACAAGTTCACCACTCTGTCTAGGTATGCTCCTGAGGACACCAACACCGAAGAGAAGAAGAAGGACCGCTTTCTGAACGGTCTGCACGATGAGCTGCAAAGTATCTTGGTAGCTGTCCCATATCCCGACCTTGAGTCTCTGGTGGATGCTTCCATCATGGTTGAGAGCAAGCGCAAGAATGCATTTGAGAATCGCAAGCGCAAGGCAATGATGCTGCAGGGAACTCCAGCACTCAGCAACCCCGCAGTCTGCCCCCACCTAGGCCGGCGCCCCAGCAACAGAGGACCTCACCCCCTGCACCACGTCCCAACAACCTCAACCGAAACCCCACCCACAAGCGCCAGCACCTGTTCGCACACCCCACAATGGATGCTACGCCTGCGGACAACCGGATCATTACTCTAACGAGTGCCCCAACAAAGTGACTACCGGACAGCGCCCCAATGCGCCCAAGACAAATCAGGAACAATCTCGCACTGCTTCTGGCAGGAACCAGAACCATATGAAGCCAGCTGGACCACCTAGAGGTCACCTGAATCATGTCAACGCTGAAGAAGCTCAGGAAGCTCCGGATATTGTTCTGGGTACATTCCTTGTCAACTCAGTACCCTCAACTGTTCTATTTGATTCTGGAGCCTCGCATTCCTTCGTTACCAAGCCTTTTGTGAGAAAAGGAGGTTTAACCCCCACCCCCTTGAAGCGACCTATGCTCGTACAAATCCCTGGATCCACTAGCAAAACCCAGAGTTCTTGCAAAGAGGTTCCTATAGAGATACAAGGGAAGCGTTTTCACGCAAATCTGATAGTGTTGGGTGAGCAAGGTCTGGAAGTTATTCTAGGTATGGATTGGATGGCCAAGTATAAGGGTCATATAGACTGTGCTCGCCGAGCCATAACCATGACTGCTGAAGACGGCGAGATAGTTGAACATGTAGCCACCATGCCATCATCGAAGGCCTTATGCAAGAAGAGTGTCGCCAGTCCAGCCCTGCAAGATGTACCCATAGCTTGTGAGTACCCTGAGGTTTTCCCTGATGAGTTGCCCGGTATGCCCCCTGATCGGGATATCGAGTTTATCATCGAACTAGTTCCCGGAACTGCCCCCATCGCTCAGCGACCTTACCGGATGAACCCTCAAGAACTGGTTGAGTTAAAGAAGCAGTTGGATGACATGTTGAGGAAAGGGTTGATTCGCCCGAGCGCATCACCCTGGGGATCTCCCGTTATCTTTGTGGATAAGCGGGACGGTACCATCCGCCTGTGCGTGGATTACCGTAAGCTGAATGATGTCACCATCAAGAACAAATACCCCCTCCCGAAGATTGAAGATCTGTTTGACCAGATGAACGGAGCCCGAGTTTTCTCCAAGATTGATCTCCGAACTGGTTATCATCAACTCAAAGTCCGAGAATCGGACATTCCCAAGACTGCCTTCACCACACGGTATGGACTTTTTGAATATACCGTGATGTCCTTCGGACTGACCAATGCCCCTGCCTATTTCATGAATCTCATGAACAAGGTGTTCATGAAGTACCTCGACAAGTTCGTCGTGGTTTTCATCGACGATATTCTGATCTACTCCAAGAATGAAGAAGAGCATGCTGAACATCTGCGGATTGTTTTGGGAACTCTCCGAGACCATCAGCTTTACGCCAAGTTTAGTAAATGTGAATTTTGGCTGAAAGAGGTAGGATTTCTTGGTCATGTCATATCTGCCGGAGGAGTATCTGTCGACCCATCCAAAATTCAGTCCATCATGGAGAAGAAAGCCCCTACCAACCAGACCGAAGTCCGCGCCTTTTTAGGATTGGCGGGTTATTATCGTAAGTTCGTTGAGGGATTTCAGCATTGCGAGACCCTTAACGATGTTGAAGAAGGATAAGAAGTTTGAATGGACCAATAAATGTGAAGGCCGGTTCCGGGAGCTCAAGAAGAGATTAGTTACAGTCTTGACCATGCCCTGATATCACCAAGGATTTTGATGTATATTGCGATGCATCGAAGTGGTCTGGAAGTGATGCAAGAAGGCAAAGTGATAGCCTATTTGTCAAGACAACTTCGGCATGAGATGAATTACCCCACGCATGACTTAGAGCTTGCTGCGGTGGTTCACGCCCTGAAGACCTGGCGCCATTATTTAGTGGGAAATCGCTGTGAAATCTACACCGACCACAAGAGTCTGAAGTACATCTTCACTCAGCGGGAGCTGAATATGAGGCAGAGCATGGATGGAACTTATCAAGGACTACGATCTCGGTATTCATTATCACCCCGGTAAAGCCAATGTCGTAGCTGATGCCCTTAGTCGAGAGCCATGTTCCTGAACGCCCTGATCAAAATTGCTCAACCCAAGCTGTATGAAGAACTTGAGGAGTTCGGCCTCGAGCTCGTTAGCCATGGTTTTCTGGCCAATCTTGAGTTGAAGCCTACTTTATTTGATCAGATCAAAGAAGCTCAAGTGGGTCATGAGAGTATTGAAGGAATCAAGCGTAGAATGTATAGGGAGGAAGTTCCTGGTTTTGAAGTTGACGCGAAAGGAGTTTTGTGGTACAACGGACGTCTCTGTGTACCCAATATTGAAGACCTGAAGCAACTCATCATGAAGGAAGCTCACGACACCCCCTACTCAATCCACCCCGGAGGAACCAAGATGTATCAAGACCTGAAGAAACAATTCTGGTGGCACGGTATGAAGCGCGAGATCGCATTTTTCATCGCTCGTTGCGACGTGTGCCAGAAAGTGAAGGCTGAACATCAGCGACCAGCTGGACTACTCCAACCCCTCAAAGTCCCTGAGTGGAAATGGGAAGAAGTCGGAATGGATTTCATTACTGGACTTCCTAAATCTCAGCGTGGTCACGACTCCATCTGGGTTATTGTCGATCGACTCACCAAGGTTGCTCATTTTATTCCTGTTAGTGTGAGATACCATGGAACCAAGCTGGCAGACCTTTATATGTCCCGAATCGTGAGCCTTCACGGAGTTCCGAAGAGGATCGTCTCTGATCGTGGTACCCAGTTCACCTCAAAATTTTGGGAAAGCCTGCATGAAGCTTTAGGAACCAGGCTATCATTTAGCACCGCCTACCACCCGCAGACCGGTGGCCAAACAGAAAGAGTGAATCAGATTCTCGAAGATATGCTTCGTGCTTGTGTCCTCGCCTATGGAGCAAAATGGGAAGATTGTCTACCCTTCGCGGAATTCTCTTACAACAATAGCTACCAAGCTAGTCTGCAGATGGCCCCCTTTGAAGCCGGCCGCCGTTGCCGAACCCCTCTCAACTGGTCCGAGACCGGAGATGGTCAAGTTTTTGGACCTGATCATCTTCGAGAGGCTGAAGAACAAGTCCAACTGATCCGTGATCGCCTCAAGGCCGCTCAATCACGTCAGAAGAGTTATGCCGATTCCAAGCGTCGCGATTTGACCTTCAAGGTTGGTGATCATGCCTATCTTCGCGTCACTCCACTCAAGGGAATGCAGAGATTTCACGTCAAAGGGAAGCTTGCCCCAAGATATATTGGGCCCTTCAAGGTTCTCGCTCGTCGAGGTGAAGTATCCTATCAACTTGAACTGCCTGCTGAATTAGCAGATTTCCATGATGTGTTCCATATTTCTCTTCTTCGACGATGCCTCCAAGTTCCTGACAAGCCTGAGACATTCAAGAACATCGATTATCGCACCCTCGACCTCAACACCGACTTAACCTATCGAGAAGTACCCCTTCGGATTCTGGAAGAAGTTGTTCGTCTCACCCGAAGAAGGAAGATTAAATTTTGTAAGGTTCAATGGAGTAATCACTCAGAAGAAGAAGCCACTTGGGAACGAGAAGATCAACTTCGAGGACTTCCCCGCACTCTTCAGTTCTTAGCCACCGAATCTCGAGGACGAGATTCATTTTAAGAGAGGAAGGTTTGTAACAACCCAACTTTTGTGCATTTGTTTAAAAATTTGGAATGCAAAATTTAGGGCCAACAAAAACTTTTTTTCAAGTTAAAAATTGGCATGCATAATTGATCTTGTTTGGTTGAGTGAGTGCATGTGTGTCCCTAGGGATGATCTCCACTTGGTATGGGTACCTAAAACCCTCTTTTTATGAGACACCCTTTTTATTAGTACTAGTTTTATTAAATTAAACCTTGCAAAACCCTAGATCATTCTGATCCTTAGCATGAGGTGATGATCTTGCAAGATCATGCCACTACCCAAATTTTCCTCCTCCAAATCTCATCCATTTTTTTTTCCCATTCTCAAATCGGAAAAACTCTACATACAAGTAGCCTTTCTGGCTCATCATACTTTGTCTCAACTTTGCCTTGGGTCATGCCCTAGGGTGTTGACCGATTTTTTCAAACAAATAAAAATATTGAGGATGGCCATGCCGGCCATCACACCACCACACCACCACATTACTTTGCATCCCTCTCTCTACCTCTCTCTTCTCTTTACACTCCAAAGCATCAGCATGGTGGATACTAAACTCGACCCCACCTCCCCTATCTCACTCTCCACACATACATGTGCTCCTGCATGGCCATTTCCTCTTTGGGTAAGAGTGAGAGAAAGGAAAGGAGAGATGGCCGGGGCTACTTGGTGGTTATGCCTCGCATGTGGCCGATGCCAACCAGATGCAAACAAAAGGTTGGAGCCTGCATGCCTGCACTTCCCTACCCCCCCATAGCTTCCGTAGCATGCCAAGCCTGGCCTCCTTTCGTCAACATCAGTGCTGCTCCGGTCGACTTTGGTGTCTACGTCTTTTCTTCGAACGCGTGCTGTGCACACGAGCGCCTCGCGTGTCCCTCAGTTCTAGCAACGCGGGGACATCTGCTAGCCTCCAAAACGACCCCTTCACGCGCGGAGACGCTCCCTCCTCTCCTTCTGCAGTCACCGCCCCGCCCGTGTCCTTTTCCGTCGAACATCTGCAGATCGACGTGACCCGACCGCGCCTGGCTTCTCCCTCGCGCCACCGACAGCTGCGTCCTTCCAAATGCCTCCCCCGTGGTTCAGAGTTCAGACACGCATCGACGCCGCCCAACTCGCCCTATCACCAGCTGCAGCCCTTCCCTCTCCCTGTGCACACGCGTCCGAGCTCGCCGCAGACGTTTCATCGAACAGCTGGCAGGCCCGACGCGACGCGACCGTGCATGCCAGGCCCGCACGCCCCCGACGCCCGCGCCCCTCCAAAACCACTGCAGGTTGACAGACGCGCAGCGCCACCGCCCCTGTAAGCCATTCACGGAACGCCGCCTCTCCTCTCTTCCTCGCATGCACCCGGAGCACGGTGGCCGCCTCGTCTGCTGTTAAAACGCCCGGACCCTCTCCGCACCCTTCTTCATTTTCACCTCGCACGCTTCCTACTCCCTCACATCCCTCTCTGAACCTCACAAAGAACACAGGAGGCGAGGCCCCGTTTCGTTTCTATCTTCGCCGGAAGAACCAGGCCGAGCCAAGCTCGTCAATGGACGCGTCGCCACGCGCGTCGCTGCCGTCGCCGCTTCCCGTCTCTCCTCTCTGATGATCCCTCTTCTCTCCTTTTCTCTCTTACCGTGCCGATCCTAACCCTGCCTCCGTTTTCCTGAGCAGGAGCCGTGAGGTCGGCGCCGTCGTCTGCTTGCCCGTGTCGAGTCCGTACCCGACCACGGAGCTCGTCTGCAACCCCGCCGTCATCCAGCAGCCTGCATGTGCACCTCGCCCTGTCGAGGAGTGCCGCCAGCTACTGCTGCATCATCCTCCGCATCGTGCCCGGCGTCCTCGAGCCCACGGTGGTCCGCCCGTCACCGTCGCCGCCCTGAACTCCGGCGTGCATGCAGCTCCCGGCGGGTTCCCTACTCGGCGCCGACTCCACTGCACTCCCTCCGCCGCTCTCCGTCGCTTGCAGGAGTCCCTAGGTGAGCCTCTGCGAGCTCACGCCGTAGCCAGGGTTCCGCCGTCGTTCTGCGTCGCGAGGAAGGAGAGAACTTCCTCGTGCATGCATGTCTGGCCGGGGCCCGTAGGCCAACGTGGCCCGCCACGTCCCCGCCATTCGAATCGTGGCTTCCGCGCGTCCCCGGTTGATTGGCCAGTAATGAGATGGATCAGGCATTTCCGGACCACATCCCCTTTTTCTATAATATGTAAAATTCTGCCAGAAACTACTGCCTAGCTTTTAAATCACCATAAATTCTTCAAATGTCTAAAATTGATGATTCAAATTCGTGGATGCTCACAAACGAAATGTTAACCATATACAATTGCTTGCATGTGATTTTATGTAGTAGATATGTGCAAATAAATTAAAATCTAGAATGTTGCAGTATAGGTATTTTATTTCTTGTGATAGATTTATTGATCCTATATGCATGAGGTAAATTTTTCTGTAATCCAGATGAGATTACCTATCATTTGGAACTGGTCCCACATGCAGGAGCTTCTTGTATTTTGATTGGTTAGCAAATTAAAATTGGTCCAGGGAGCTCTTCAGTGATTTTTAATTCAAAAACCAAAACTGATTTTGAAGCAAATCCAAGGGCTACCTGTAGATATAATGTTAAGATATTTCTGTGCCAAAGGAAATAATTTTGTGAATGATATATTTTGTCTGGGGAATTTACTACTGAAACAGGACATATTTTCAGTATCTGAAATTTGTAAATTCTTTTACAAATCAAAAAAATACCAAACCAGTGGGGTTAGATCACATTTAGTTTCAGCTATCCATATGTATGATTGGTTTTTGTTGGTGATGCTCTGATACTGGTGTGGCTAGCTAATTGTGTGCTCTGGTTTCTGTCTCATTTAAATTGTCTAAATTATTTAAAAAATTATTTGCAAGTGATTCTTGTGCAAGTGTGTTATACATTTTGTTAGCTTTCAGTAGGTATGCTGCTTGCATTTTCTGAATTACAGAATGATTTAGCATTTAAATGGTTCCTAAGTCATTTCTGGTTTTATAAAAATCATAACTTTTGTTTTAAAAACCTTAAATTAGTGAATCCACTTCCAGTAGCTTGTTATTGTGAACCTTTAGATACTGTGTGATTTTACCAAATTTTTATGTGAACTATTCTGGAATAGTTTGTTGATTTGGTGTGTTGCTTGTTTCTTTTTATTTTGCGACGCTAGATTCGAACGCCGCCAAAAACAAAGGAGGAGGTGAATTTGGAGGATTTGAGGAAGAAGGCCAGGGACACTTTGCTGATCAAGGCAAGCCACCTCTTGATGCATGTCTCATCCTAATTATCTTACTCTTGCATTATCACAGGTTTTGTTAAATTGCATGTCTTTTATTTATTTATGTGAGTGGTTCCGCCACTCGAAGTTTTATGATTCCACCCTTACGGGTGCAGCCCTCATGTTACCTACTGATCACACACTTACTAGTGATGTGGTGCTTAGCACCTTATCATCCTTGTCGCCGCTTTTCAAAGAAAAGTCGGACTATAGGTCGGGAGCCCTCTTTAAAAAGGTTTTGTGAAAATGTTTTCAAGAAAGAAGTGTTTCGAAAACCTTGGAATGGGGTAGCCCTTCCCAAGTGTGAGTTTATGAAAAGGAAAAGGTTTTCGGGAAGAAAAGTTGCTGGAGGCAAGTGGAGAAAATTGTTTTCGAAAAACTTTGGTGACTGAGTACCTAACCGGACCTAGCCAGTACAACCACATTACCCTTTAGTGGGACGGGGCGTAGCGTAGTAGTTTGTCTCGCCTTAGTTTGGGTCCTGCAAGTGTAGTGGCAGTCCGATCATGGACGCTTCGACCGGGGTTCTTCCCATGAGAAGGGACGCAACCTTGCCTGTTCAGGTACGCGGGGTACAACGCATGAGCTCCCATTGAAATATGCCTAAAAGGTTGGATGGCATTCCGGAGGGTCGAGTGTGCTGGGGACCTTGCTACTCCTGGACAGCCCTCGGACTCTGGTGTTGGGAGGTACAACTCATTCGGCATGTCTTAGGCTAAGGCGAGCAGGCGAAAAACTATGATCGGGTACTTATCGTGGCATATGTTGTTATGCAGGGATGATGCCCACACACGATGAGTATTCGGATCTTGTGGGGAAAGTGTACAACCTCTGCAGAGTGTGAAACTATTCGAATAGCCGTGTCCGCGGTTATGGACATGGGAAAGGCTGTTGCTTGGCATTAAAGGAAAGTTTTGTTTTACAAAAGTGTTTTCCAAAAAGGTTTTGGAAATGTACCTGGGAGGTACAGAAAGATACCAGTGGGACTGGTGGAGATGTACCTGGGAGGTACGGTGGAAAGTTGAAATTGTTTTGGTCATTCCGATGGCCGGGAAAGAAAATGGGTCTTCCTTACCTATTAGTCTTCAAATAAACTTGTTTTAAAAAGGGTTTTCAACAAAGGTATATAGATGTCATACTCTCGAGAGGAACCACCTCTCGCTTCCTTGTCGCCCTAGTGTAGTGCCTGTTCCTTGCTACTGCCATATTGCATATCCTTTATTTCTCTCTAAGGTGGTTTGCGAGTACATTCAAACATACTCATTGGTCCTGGCTATTTACTTGGCCAGACTTTGAAGAGGAGTATTTCGAAGAAGAAGAGTACGACGCCGAAGACGCGAACTAGGACGCTCTCCCAGTCAGCCGCCTGTAGGGTAAAGGCCTGACGTGGGTTCCACCGCTATTGGAAGTCAAATAAATTCCGCTGCTGTTTGTTGAACTTCGGCCTTGATGGCCTATGATGTAAGACTTCCGTATTAATATTATTTCGGTACTGTAATGGATGATGTAATCTGGTATCAGTTCGGTTATGTATTCACGATGGAATGATCTTGGGATCGTGAAATTGTATGCATAACAGGAGTTCTATTTAGTAAGTCAGGGGCCCCCATGATTCATCTTGTTGATATTGTTGCAAAGAAACCTGTGGGGAAAGTTGATAATGTTCTTATTATGGTTAACAATAACCTTGTCCCTTTGATTTTTTTTTGGATATTGAATGCAATGCTTCTTATCCAATTATATTGGGAAGACCGTTTCTTAGAACTGTTGGTGTTGCTATTGATATGACAGATGGGATTATTAAATATCGATTCTCACTCAAGAATGGTATGGAATACTTCCCTAGAAAGAGAAAAAAGTCACCTTATGACTATATTATTATAACAAATTATGATGTTGATGCTTCTTCACTTGATAATACTTGATGCTAGCTCTTTTTCTGCGCCTAGCTGAAAGGCGTTAAAGAAAATCACTCTTGGGAGATAACCCATGTTCACTTTCTGTAATTTTTCTTTTGTTGAGTCTTGGAAGTTATTACCTCTGTAATAACCTCTCCTTATCATTTTTATTTCATTTTTGTGCCAAGAACAACCTCTAATAGGAAGAAAGTAATATTTGGGGAAGTTGTTGTCCTGAAAACAGATTCTGTGTTGTCACCATAAAAATTCGTATAATTTTGAGCTGCCATTTTTTAGGCATATGACCCAGGTTATTATCTAACTTTTGTTAGTTTACCACTTTTCCAGATGAGCAACAGAAGATTTTTGTTAAAATTGATCTTTACCTGTTGTTCTGTTTTGACACATTTCTGCACTATTTGCATTTGCCTCTTAATCTCTTTCTTTTTGAGTTCTTTTGATAAAAGAGATTTTCGAAGATTTGCTACAATAGCTAATGCTTTAATAAATGTTTGATATATGTTAGAAGTGAACCCAAGTGGCTTGCCCGGTTGGACAATTTTTAGAATCCCCAAATTCGAAAAGAGTAAAAAGTTACGGCCAGTTAAAGATTTTTTGCTGCAAAATACAAAAAAAGAAAAAAAAATTCTGTGGCGCACCCAATTGCCCATGCGCCACAGAATTAAGCTCCGAAATTTGAAATTTCTGCCGCCCTCCTCCACTTCTCCTCCACTTCTCCTCACTTCTCCTCCACTTCTCCTCACTTCTCCTCCTTGGACTTCTCCTCCACTTCTCCTCCACTTCTCCTCCTCCTCCTACACCACCACCACCACCACCACCTCCTCCTCCGGCCGGCCTCCTCCACCACCACCACCACCTCCTCCTCCGGCCGGCCTCCTCCACCACCACCACCTCCTCCTCCGGGGCCGGCCTCCTACTCCGGCGACCTCCTCCTCCGGCCGACCTCCTCCTCCTCCTACTCCGGCGACCTACTCCGGCGACGACCACCTTCTCCTCCTCCTCCGGTGACCACCACCACCTCTTCTTCCTCCACCACCTCCTCCACCACCACCACCTCCACCACCTCCACCTCCACCACCTCCTCCACCACCACCACCTCCACCACCTCCTCCACCACCACCACCACCTCCACCTGCTCCCGAAGCAGCATTCTATGAAATTAAACCTGCTTTATTAAATTTTGTTATGAAAGAGCAATTTTCTGGTGTTAGTACTGAAGATGCCGCTTCTCACCTTAATAATTTTGTTGAACTTTGTGAGATGCAAAAAACGTGGAGCCTCTATTCCTACAAAAAATATAAGTTGGCTAGGAGCCCATCATTAAGATGAAATAGATGGATTTTATTGCAATGCTTTATGTGATCTTGGTGCAAGTATTTATGTTATGCCTAGAAAAATCTATGATATGCTTGATTTGCCACCAATGGAACAATGTTATTTGGATGTTCATCTTGTTGATATTGTTGCAAAGAAACCTTTGCGGAGAGTTGATAATGTTCTTATTATGGTTAACAATAACCTTGTCCCTTTGATTTTTTTTTGGATATTGAATGCAATGCTTCTTATCCAATTATATTGGGAAGACCGTTTCTTAGAACTGTTGGTGTTGCTATTGATATGACAGATGGGATTATTAAATATCGATTCTCACTCAAGAATGGTATGGAATACTTCCCTAGAAAGAGAAAAAAGTCACCTTATGACTATATTATTATAACAAATTATGATGTTGATGCTTCTTCACTTGATAATACTTGATGCTAGCTCTTTTTCTGCGCCTAGCTGAAAGGCGTTAAAGAAAATCACTCTTGGGAGATAACCCATGTTCACTTTCTGTAATTTTTCTTTTGTTGAGTCTTGGAAGTTATTACCTCTGTAATAACCTCTCCTTATCATTTTTATTTCATTTTTGTGCCAAGAACAACCTCTAATAGGAAGAAAGTAATATTTGGGGAAGTTGTTGTCCTGAAAACAGATTCTGTGTTGTCACCATAAAAATTCGTATAATTTTGAGCTGCCATTTTTTAGGCATATGACCCAGGTTATTATCTAACTTTTGTTAGTTTACCACTTTTCCAGATGAGCAACAGAAGATTTTTGTTAAAATTGATCTTTACCTGTTGTTCTGTTTTGACACATTTCTGCACTATTTGCATTTGCCTCTTAATCTCTTTCTTTTTGAGTTCTTTTGATAAAAGAGATTTTCGAAGATTTGCTACAATAGCTAATGCTTTAATAAATGTTTGATATATGTTAGAAGTGAACCCAAGTGGCTTGCCCGGTTGGACAATTTTTAGAATCCCCAAATTCGAAAAGAGTAAAAAGTTACGGCCAGTTAAAGATTTTTTGCTGCAAAATACAAAAAAAGAAAAAAAAATTCTGTGGCGCACCCAATTGCCCATGCGCCACAGAATTAAGCTCCGAAATTTGAAATTTCTGCCGCCCTCCTCCACTTCTCCTCCACTTCTCCTCACTTCTCCTCCACTTCTCCTCACTTCTCCTCCTTGGACTTCTCCTCCACTTCTCCTCCACTTCTCCTCCTCCTCCTACACCACCACCACCACCACCACCTCCTCCTCCGGCCGGCCTCCTCCACCACCACCACCACCTCCTCCTCCGGCCGGCCTCCTCCACCACCACCACCTCCTCCTCCGGGGCCGGCCTCCTACTCCGGCGACCTCCTCCTCCGGCCGACCTCCTCCTCCTCCTACTCCGGCGACCTACTCCGGCGACGACCACCTTCTCCTCCTCCTCCGGTGACCACCACCACCTCTTCTTCCTCCACCACCTCCTCCACCACCACCACCTCCACCACCTCCACCTCCACCACCTCCTCCACCACCACCACCTCCACCACCTCCTCCACCACCACCACCACCTCCACCTGCTCCCGAAGCAGCATTCTATGAAATTAAACCTGCTTTATTAAATTTTGTTATGAAAGAGCAATTTTCTGGTGTTAGTACTGAAGATGCCGCTTCTCACCTTAATAATTT
The DNA here is from genome assembly GCA_030979885.1 of Lolium multiflorum. Lineage (NCBI taxonomy): Eukaryota > Viridiplantae > Streptophyta > Magnoliopsida > Poales > Poaceae > Lolium > Lolium multiflorum. Next base: position 43,524 of record JAUUTY010001412.1, read on the forward strand.
TGTTGAACTTTGTGAGATGCAAAAAACGTGGAGCCTCTATTCCTACAAAAAATATAAGTTGGCTAGGAGCCCATCATTAAGATGAAATAGATGGATTTTATTGCAATGCTTTATGTGATCTTGGTGCAAGTATTTATGTTATGCCTAGAAAAATCTATGATATGCTTGATTTGCCACCAATGGAACAATGTTATTTGGATGTTCATCTTGTTGATATTGTTGCAAAGAAACCTTTGCGGAGAGTTGATAATGTTCTTATTATGGTTAACAATAACCTTGTCCCTTTGATTTTTTTTTGGATATTGAATGCAATGCTTCTTATCCAATTATATTGGGAAGACCGTTTCTTAGAACTGTTGGTGTTGCTATTGATATGACAGATGGGATTATTAAATATCGATTCTCACTCAAGAATGGTATGGAATACTTCCCTAGAAAGAGAAAAAAGTCACCTTATGACTATATTATTATAACAAATTATGATGTTGATGCTTCTTCACTTGATAATACTTGATGCTAGCTCTTTTTCTGCGCCTAGCTGAAAGGCGTTAAAGAAAATCACTCTTGGGAGATAACCCATGTTCACTTTCTGTAATTTTTCTTTTGTTGAGTCTTGGAAGTTATTACCTCTGTAATAACCTCTCCTTATCATTTTTATTTCATTTTTGTGCCAAGAACAACCTCTAATAGGAAGAAAGTAATATTTGGGGAAGTTGTTGTCCTGAAAACAGATTCTGTGTTGTCACCATAAAAATTCGTATAATTTTGAGCTGCCATTTTTTAGGCATATGACCCAGGTTATTATCTAACTTTTGTTAGTTTACCACTTTTCCAGATGAGCAACAGAAGATTTTTGTTAAAATTGATCTTTACCTGTTGTTCTGTTTTGACACATTTCTGCACTATTTGCATTTGCCTCTTAATCTCTTTCTTTTTGAGTTCTTTTGATAAAAGAGATTTTCGAAGATTTGCTACAATAGCTAATGCTTTAATAAATGTTTGATATATGTTAGAAGTGAACCCAAGTGGCTTGCCCGGTTGGACAATTTTTAGAATCCCCAAATTCGAAAAGAGTAAAAAGTTACGGCCAGTTAAAGATTTTTTGCTGCAAAATACAAAAAAAGAAAAAAAAATTCTGTGGCGCACCCAATTGCCCATGCGCCACAGAATTAAGCTCCGAAATTTGAAATTTCTGCCGCCCTCCTCCACTTCTCCTCCACTTCTCCTCACTTCTCCTCCACTTCTCCTCACTTCTCCTCCTTGGACTTCTCCTCCACTTCTCCTCCACTTCTCCTCCTCCTCCTACACCACCACCACCACCACCACCTCCTCCTCCGGCCGGCCTCCTCCACCACCACCACCACCTCCTCCTCCGGCCGGCCTCCTCCACCACCACCACCTCCTCCTCCGGGGCCGGCCTCCTACTCCGGCGACCTCCTCCTCCGGCCGACCTCCTCCTCCTCCTACTCCGGCGACCTACTCCGGCGACGACCACCTTCTCCTCCTCCTCCGGTGACCACCACCACCTCTTCTTCCTCCACCACCTCCTCCACCACCACCACCTCCACCACCTCCACCTCCACCACCTCCTCCACCACCACCACCTCCACCACCTCCTCCACCACCACCACCACCTCCACCTGCTCCCGAAGCAGCATTCTATGAAATTAAACCTGCTTTATTAAATTTTGTTATGAAAGAGCAATTTTCTGGTGTTAGTACTGAAGATGCCGCTTCTCACCTTAATAATTTTGTTGAACTTTGTGAGATGCAAAAAACGTGGAGCCTCTATTCCTACAAAAAATATAAGTTGGCTAGGAGCCCATCATTAAGATGAAATAGATGGATTTTATTGCAATGCTTTATGTGATCTTGGTGCAAGTATTTATGTTATGCCTAGAAAAATCTATGATATGCTTGATTTGCCACCAATGGAACAATGTTATTTGGATGTTCATCTTGTTGATATTGTTGCAAAGAAACCTTTGCGGAGAGTTGATAATGTTCTTATTATGGTTAACAATAACCTTGTCCCTTTGATTTTTTTTTGGATATTGAATGCAATGCTTCTTATCCAATTATATTGGGAAGACCGTTTCTTAGAACTGTTGGTGTTGCTATTGATATGACAGATGGGATTATTAAATATCGATTCTCACTCAAGAATGGTATGGAATACTTCCCTAGAAAGAGAAAAAAGTCACCTTATGACTATATTATTATAACAAATTATGATGTTGATGCTTCTTCACTTGATAATACTTGATGCTAGCTCTTTTTCTGCGCCTAGCTGAAAGGCGTTAAAGAAAATCACTCTTGGGAGATAACCCATGTTCACTTTCTGTAATTTTTCTTTTGTTGAGTCTTGGAAGTTATTACCTCTGTAATAACCTCTCCTTATCATTTTTATTTCATTTTTGTGCCAAGAACAACCTCTAATAGGAAGAAAGTAATATTTGGGGAAGTTGTTGTCCTGAAAACAGATTCTGTGTTGTCACCATAAAAATTCGTATAATTTTGAGCTGCCATTTTTTAGGCATATGACCCAGGTTATTATCTAACTTTTGTTAGTTTACCACTTTTCCAGATGAGCAACAGAAGATTTTTGTTAAAATTGATCTTTACCTGTTGTTCTGTTTTGACACATTTCTGCACTATTTGCATTTGCCTCTTAATCTCTTTCTTTTTGAGTTCTTTTGATAAAAGAGATTTTCGAAGATTTGCTACAATAGCTAATGCTTTAATAAATGTTTGATATATGTTAGAAGTGAACCCAAGTGGCTTGCCCGGTTGGACAATTTTTAGAATCCCCAAATTCGAAAAGAGTAAAAAGTTACGGCCAGTTAAAGATTTTTTGCTGCAAAATACAAAAAAAGAAAAAAAAATTCTGTGGCGCACCCAATTGCCCATGCGCCACAGAATTAAGCTCCGAAATTTGAAATTTCTGCCGCCCTCCTCCACTTCTCCTCCACTTCTCCTCACTTCTCCTCCACTTCTCCTCACTTCTCCTCCTTGGACTTCTCCTCCACTTCTCCTCCACTTCTCCTCCTCCTCCTACACCACCACCACCACCACCACCTCCTCCTCCGGCCGGCCTCCTCCACCACCACCACCACCTCCTCCTCCGGCCGGCCTCCTCCACCACCACCACCTCCTCCTCCGGGGCCGGCCTCCTACTCCGGCGACCTCCTCCTCCGGCCGACCTCCTCCTCCTCCTACTCCGGCGACCTACTCCGGCGACGACCACCTTCTCCTCCTCCTCCGGTGACCACCACCACCTCTTCTTCCTCCACCACCTCCTCCACCACCACCACCTCCACCACCTCCACCTCCACCACCTCCTCCACCACCACCACCTCCACCACCTCCTCCACCACCACCACCACCTCCACCTGCTCCCGAAGCAGCATTCTATGAAATTAAACCTGCTTTATTAAATTTTGTTATGAAAGAGCAATTTTCTGGTGTTAGTACTGAAGATGCCGCTTCTCACCTTAATAATTTTGTTGAACTTTGTGAGATGCAAAAAACGTGGAGCCTCTATTCCTACAAAAAATATAAGTTGGCTAGGAGCCCATCATTAAGATGAAATAGATGGATTTTATTGCAATGCTTTATGTGATCTTGGTGCAAGTATTTATGTTATGCCTAGAAAAATCTATGATATGCTTGATTTGCCACCAATGGAACAATGTTATTTGGATGTTCATCTTGTTGATATTGTTGCAAAGAAACCTTTGCGGAGAGTTGATAATGTTCTTATTATGGTTAACAATAACCTTGTCCCTTTGATTTTTTTTTGGATATTGAATGCAATGCTTCTTATCCAATTATATTGGGAAGACCGTTTCTTAGAACTGTTGGTGTTGCTATTGATATGACAGATGGGATTATTAAATATCGATTCTCACTCAAGAATGGTATGGAATACTTCCCTAGAAAGAGAAAAAAGTCACCTTATGACTATATTATTATAACAAATTATGATGTTGATGCTTCTTCACTTGATAATACTTGATGCTAGCTCTTTTTCTGCGCCTAGCTGAAAGGCGTTAAAGAAAATCACTCTTGGGAGATAACCCATGTTCACTTTCTGTAATTTTTCTTTTGTTGAGTCTTGGAAGTTATTACCTCTGTAATAACCTCTCCTTATCATTTTTATTTCATTTTTGTGCCAAGAACAACCTCTAATAGGAAGAAAGTAATATTTGGGGAAGTTGTTGTCCTGAAAACAGATTCTGTGTTGTCACCATAAAAATTCGTATAATTTTGAGCTGCCATTTTTTAGGCATATGACCCAGGTTATTATCTAACTTTTGTTAGTTTACCACTTTTCCAGATGAGCAACAGAAGATTTTTGTTAAAATTGATCTTTACCTGTTGTTCTGTTTTGACACATTTCTGCACTATTTGCATTTGCCTCTTAATCTCTTTCTTTTTGAGTTCTTTTGATAAAAGAGATTTTCGAAGATTTGCTACAATAGCTAATGCTTTAATAAATGTTTGATATATGTTAGAAGTGAACCCAAGTGGCTTGCCCGGTTGGACAATTTTTAGAATCCCCAAATTCGAAAAGAGTAAAAAGTTACAGCAGTTAAAGATTTTTTCCTGCAAAATACAAAAAAAGAAAAAAAAAATTCTGGGCGCACCCAATTGCCCATGCGCCACAGAATTAAGCTCCGAAATCTTCTCCTCACTTCTCCTCCTTCTCCTCCACTTCTCCTCCTTCTCCTCCACTTCTCCTCACTTCTCCTCCCCACTTGGACTTCTCCTCACTTCTCCTCCTTCTCCTCCTCCTCCTACACGCCACCACCACCACCACCCCTCCTCCTCAGGCCACCACCACCAGCACCACCACCACCTCCTCCTCCGGCCGGCCTCCTCCACCACCACCACCTCCTCCTCCGGGGCCGGCCTCCTACTCCGGCGACCTCCTCCTCCGGCCGACCTCCTCCTCCTCCTACTCCGGCGACCTACTCCGGCGACGACCACCTTCTCCTCCTCCTCCGGTGACCACCACCACCTCTTCTTCCTCCACCACCTCCTCCACCACCACCACCTCCACCACCTCCACCTCCACCACCTCCTCCACCACCACCACCTCCACCACCTCCTCCACCACCACCACCACCTCCACCTGCTCCCGAAGCAGCATTCTATGAAATTAAACCTGCTTTATTAAATTTTGTTATGAAAGAGCAATTTTCTGGTGTTAGTACTGAAGATGCCGCTTCTCACCTTAATAATTTTGTTGAACTTTGTGAGATGCAAAAAACGTGGAGCCTCTATTCCTACAAAAAATATAAGTTGGCTAGGAGCCCATCATTAAGATGAAATAGATGGATTTTATTGCAATGCTTTATGTGATCTTGGTGCAAGTATTTATGTTATGCCTAGAAAAATCTATGATATGCTTGATTTGCCACCAATGGAACAATGTTATTTGGATGTTCATCTTGTTGATATTGTTGCAAAGAAACCTTTGCGGAGAGTTGATAATGTTCTTATTATGGTTAACAATAACCTTGTCCCTTTGATTTTTTTTTGGATATTGAATGCAATGCTTCTTATCCAATTATATTGGGAAGACCGTTTCTTAGAACTGTTGGTGTTGCTATTGATATGACAGATGGGATTATTAAATATCGATTCTCACTCAAGAATGGTATGGAATACTTCCCTAGAAAGAGAAAAAAGTCACCTTATGACTATATTATTATAACAAATTATGATGTTGATGCTTCTTCACTTGATAATACTTGATGCTAGCTCTTTTTCTGCGCCTAGCTGAAAGGCGTTAAAGAAAATCACTCTTGGGAGATAACCCATGTTCACTTTCTGTAATTTTTCTTTTGTTGAGTCTTGGAAGTTATTACCTCTGTAATAACCTCTCCTTATCATTTTTATTTCATTTTTGTGCCAAGAACAACCTCTAATAGGAAGAAAGTAATATTTGGGGAAGTTGTTGTCCTGAAAACAGATTCTGTGTTGTCACCATAAAAATTCGTATAATTTTGAGCTGCCATTTTTTAGGCATATGACCCAGGTTATTATCTAACTTTTGTTAGTTTACCACTTTTCCAGATGAGCAACAGAAGATTTTTGTTAAAATTGATCTTTACCTGTTGTTCTGTTTTGACACATTTCTGCACTATTTGCATTTGCCTCTTAATCTCTTTCTTTTTGAGTTCTTTTGATAAAAGAGATTTTCGAAGATTTGCTACAATAGCTAATGCTTTAATAAATGTTTGATATATGTTAGAAGTGAACCCAAGTGGCTTGCCCGGTTGGACAATTTTTAGAATCCCCAAATTCGAAAAGAGTAAAAAGTTACAGGCAGTTAAAGATTTTTTGCTGCAAAAAAATACAAAAAAAGAAAAAAAAATTCTGTGGCGCACCCAATTGCCCATGCGCCACAGAATTAAGCTCCGAAATTTGAAATTTCTGCCGCCCTCCTCCACTTCTCCTCCACTTCTCCTCACTTCTCCTCCACTTCTCCTCACTTCTCCTCCTTGGACTTCTCCTCCACTTCTCCTCCACTTCTCCTCCTCCTCCTACACCACCACCACCACCACCACCTCCTCCTCCGGCCGGCCTCCTCCACCACCACCACCACCTCCTCCTCCGGCCGGCCTCCTCCACCACCACCACCTCCTCCTCCGGGGCCGGCCTCCTACTCCGGCGACCTCCTCCTCCGGCCGACCTCCTCCTCCTCCTACTCCGGCGACCTACTCCGGCGACGACCACCTTCTCCTCCTCCTCCGGTGACCACCACCACCTCTTCTTCCTCCACCACCTCCTCCACCACCACCACCTCCACCACCTCCACCTCCACCACCTCCTCCACCACCACCACCTCCACCACCTCCTCCACCACCACCACCACCTCCACCTGCTCCCGAAGCAGCATTCTATGAAATTAAACCTGCTTTATTAAATTTTGTTATGAAAGAGCAATTTTCTGGTGTTAGTACTGAAGATGCCGCTTCTCACCTTAATAATTTTGTTGAACTTTGTGAGATGCAAAAAACGTGGAGCCTCTATTCCTACAAAAAATATAAGTTGGCTAGGAGCCCATCATTAAGATGAAATAGATGGATTTTATTGCAATGCTTTATGTGATCTTGGTGCAAGTATTTATGTTATGCCTAGAAAAATCTATGATATGCTTGATTTGCCACCAATGGAACAATGTTATTTGGATGTTCATCTTGTTGATATTGTTGCAAAGAAACCTTTGCGGAGAGTTGATAATGTTCTTATTATGGTTAACAATAACCTTGTCCCTTTGATTTTTTTTTGGATATTGAATGCAATGCTTCTTATCCAATTATATTGGGAAGACCGTTTCTTAGAACTGTTGGTGTTGCTATTGATATGACAGATGGGATTATTAAATATCGATTCTCACTCAAGAATGGTATGGAATACTTCCCTAGAAAGAGAAAAAAGTCACCTTATGACTATATTATTATAACAAATTATGATGTTGATGCTTCTTCACTTGATAATACTTGATGCTAGCTCTTTTTCTGCGCCTAGCTGAAAGGCGTTAAAGAAAATCACTCTTGGGAGATAACCCATGTTCACTTTCTGTAATTTTTCTTTTGTTGAGTCTTGGAAGTTATTACCTCTGTAATAACCTCTCCTTATCATTTTTATTTCATTTTTGTGCCAAGAACAACCTCTAATAGGAAGAAAGTAATATTTGGGGAAGTTGTTGTCCTGAAAACAGATTCTGTGTTGTCACCATAAAAATTCGTATAATTTTGAGCTGCCATTTTTTAGGCATATGACCCAGGTTATTATCTAACTTTTGTTAGTTTACCACTTTTCCAGATGAGCAACAGAAGATTTTTGTTAAAATTGATCTTTACCTGTTGTTCTGTTTTGACACATTTCTGCACTATTTGCATTTGCCTCTTAATCTCTTTCTTTTTGAGTTCTTTTGATAAAAGAGATTTTCGAAGATTTGCTACAATAGCTAATGCTTTAATAAATGTTTGATATATGTTAGAAGTGAACCCAAGTGGCTTGCCCGGTTGGACAATTTTTAGAATCCCCAAATTCGAAAAGAGTAAAAAGTTACGGCTGATTAAAGATTTTTTGCTGCAAAATACAAAAAAAGAAAAAAAATTCCTGTGGCGCACCCAATTGCCCATGCGCCACAGAATTAAGGAATTCTCTCCACTTCTCCTCACTTCTCCTCCTTCTCCTCCACTTCTCCTCACTTCTCCTCACTTCTCCTCACTTCTCCTCCTTGGACTTCTCCTCCACTTCTTCTCCTCCTCCTGCCACCACACCCACCACCTCCTCCTCAAGTGACCTCCTCCCCTGCCACCACCCACCTCCTCCTCGGTAGGCCTCCTCCCTCTACCCTCCACTCCTCGGCGACCTCCTCTCGGCGACCTCCTCTCGACGACCTCCTCCCTCCTCCCTACTCAGCGACCTACTCACGTGACGACCACCTTCTCCTCCTCCTCAGGTGACCACCACCACCTCTTCTTCCTCCACCACCTCCTCCACCACCACCACCTCACCACCTCCACCTCTTCCACCTCCTCCACCACCACCACCTCACCACCTCCCTCCCTACCTACCCCCTGCTACTACAGCAGAATTGTATGAAATTAAACCTGCTTTATTAAATTTTGTTATGAAAGAGCAATTTTCTGGTGCGATGCTGCCCATCTTAATAATTTTATTGAACTTTGAATTCTGCATGATGAACATCTATTTCTACAAAATATAAGTTGGCTAGGGGCCCATCATTAAGATAGAGGAAATAGTGGATTTTATTGCAATGCTTTATGTGATCTTGAATTTTCTTGAAATCTTATATTCATGCCTAGAAAAAATCTGTAATGATATACTTAGGTTACCACCAATGGAACAATGTGTTGGATGTTCATCTTATTTGGTGAGTATTTGCAA
>JAUUTY010001413.1:0-52423 GCA_030979885.1 Lolium multiflorum
TGTTTGAAACTCAAAACCACTTAAGACAGAGTTTATGGTTAGGTGTAGATACATGATTTTTCTTGTTTGAATATGTCTAGACCTTGTTTATCAACTTGAATTTTTTACTATATGATATAAGAAGGCTATATATGTGCTTTGGTTTTTCATTTTTTGATTTCTTTCGAATTTTTTATGCCTATTTAAATCTTGGTCAAATCCTAGGTTTAAACAAGTTTAATACATGAAAATGAAACGGTAAGCATGAATCCTTCCTTACTCACTCTAAAATGAAGGTACTTGAAAATTTTATATTTGAAACCCAAAACCCCAGTTCTCTTCATATGTTTGACTTCATAAGACAGAGTTTAGGGTTAGGGGTAGATATGATACATGATATTTCTGCTTTGAATATGTCTAGACCTTGTTTATCAACTTGAATGCTTACTATATGACATAAGAAGGCTATATATGTGTTTTGGTTTTCCATTTTTTTTGAATTTTTCTGAATTTTTACTCCCATTTGAATCTTGGTCAATTCCTAGGTTTGACCAATAATTAAAACAAGTTTAAAACATGGCAATGAAAAGGTAAGCATGGATCCTTCTTAATACTCTAAAATGAAGCTTTTGGGAGGTTTTGAAAATGTTTGAAACCCAAAATCACTTCTCTTCATGCTTGACTTCATATAAGGAGTTTAGGGTTAGGGGGGTAGATACATGATTTGTTTTGTTTTGAATATGTCTAGACCTTGTTTATCAACTTGAATGCTTACTATATGACATCAGAAGACTATGTTCTTTGGTTTTTTTCCGTTTTTTTTGAATTGTTATACCCATTTGAATCTTGGTCAAATCCTAGGTTTGACCAAGATTTAAACAAGTTAAGAAATTGAAAATGAAAAAGGTAATCCTGGATCCTTCTTAGTCACTGTAGAATGAAGCTTTTGGGAGGTTTGTGAAATTTCCATGTTTGAAACCCAAAACCAGTTCTCTTCATATGTTTGACTTCATAAGACAGAGTTTTTATCAACTCGAGTGCTTACTATATGACATAAGAAGGCTATATATGTGCTTTGGTTTTTCATTTGTTGATTTTTTTCCGAATTTTTATGCCCATTTAAATCTTGGTCAAATCCTAGGTTTGACCAAGGTTTAAACAAGTTTAAAACATGAAAAGAAAAGGTAAGAATGGATCCTTCTTAGTCATTCTAAAATGAATGAAGCTTTTGGGATGTTCTCACAAATCGATCTAGTCTACATGACTTTGATAAATTTTAATTAAGAAGCAGCAACTTAACAATAATTACCCAAAATCTAACAGCTGGTTCGACAACAACCTGGACGTTACGCTAAAATGAACTGCGAAAACAACGAACAGCACTTTTGTAGTACTGTACTCGGTACTCCGTACTTGCTCCAGATAATCCCCATTGCTTCACTACTACAGTAGTACTACCCTGGCTCGCATTCATTGTTTCCCCTGACTATTCAGAGCTTTGGACGTCCATCAGAGTTGTAGTCAGTAGTACAGTACTGCTAGCTCGATTAATGGCGTGCTATAAAATTCTATACTAGCCGACAGATGTCCATTCCTCGGGTTGCGCGCCAGAGCCTTCGAAGAGAAGGTAGCCGCTCTGTCCCGTTGATTTACGGTGGACGGACAGGATACTCCGGACCGCTCTCGATTCATTTGCTTCTGCTCCCGCGTCCTGACCCTTGAGCCCCCTCTCGGCCGTTGATTTAGGATGGGCGGACCAGGTTGCTCGAAGCGAGGGCAGGAGACGGTTGTCTGGTTTTAATAGGGGGGAGTACTTCTTCCATCCCCTTCTTGCTTCACTTCCAGTCTCCTTCCACTTCCAGCGATGCCTCCGAAGTCAAGGCCACCATCTCGCTTGAAGAAGCACCATCTAGTGTTGACCAAGGACGCGGAGAGTTCCCGCCGGCGGTCTATCCAGATGCTGGCCGCGAGAAAGGGCCCGCCAGAAAACGAAGGCCCTGCTTCGCGCTCGTCTCGGAACGGCGTCAGTCGTGCGGTCGAAGATTCCTGGTTGGTTTCCATCGCCATGTTTCTTGATTCTTCCTGGCCCGGAGGTCCCAACTCTTTATTCCGTATTAATCCTTTTTATACATATCTCAGTGCCCCACGACGCACCCTGACATCTTCTCATGACGACTTCAACCCCTGTCTCCTGCGCTTAGAGGTTACCACTGATTGGACATTTTCGTCTTCCTCTCGTCACTTTGTTTCGGTACTGATGATATTGCCATGCAGGAAGCATCGGCGTGTTTCAGAGATGAGCTTAAAACTCTCGTGGAACTCGCCTCCAACTTTCGCGATGATGTCGATACTTTGAAGGACGAGGTCACCGGCCGGGGCAAGCTGCATGATGTGAGGGTTCCATCAAGTGAGGAAACGAACTCTGTCATCAAGAAGCTCAAGGGCGAGAATTTGATGCTTAAGATCGAGTGCGGCTTTCTTCGCGAAGAAAACGTCGAGCTATCAAACAGGTGCGTTCAAGCTCTCAACGGGAGCCTCAACACCCAACATGATGCGGTGAAGAAGATGATGGATAACAGCATCTTGAAGAAAAACAATATGGTGGAGGACACGCGCGGGATGGTCGATCCAATCCAGGCACCGCAGAAGGAAGTCGATGCGCTCCGAGTCCAGCCACCTTTGCGTAGGTCGCCGAGGCGCCCTCGCGCAGGTCACTGAGGAGCGCACGTCGCCGAGTAGGCTGGGGGATAAGGAATTCCAACGAGAGAAGCGGAATCACCACCTGTCCTGATGGAGGGCCACTCCGCCAAGTAGGCTGGGGGAGAGAAACACTGCCTCTCATTGTTCTTTAGCTAGTCCTCCGATCCATATTACTTGATGTTAAAATGGATGTATCTACAACTGAAATATGTCTAGATACATATATTTTAGTATCACAAAGTAAGTAGTATCAACGTTTATATTGCCCAAGTCTTATTATCCATCCCTAAGGTGGGTCGCTTTTGTAACTACTGATTGCAGATTCGACTCTTCTGCAGACCGAAAGATTTTTAGAGTGACTAAGAATGATTCATGCTTAGCTTTCCATTTTCATGTTTTAAACTTGTTTAAATCTGCCAAACCTAGGATTTGACCAAGATTCAAATGGGTTTAACAATTAAAAATCAGAAAAATGAAAAACTGTTCTTATGTCATATAGTAAGTATTCAAGTTTGATAATCAAGGTCTAGACATATTCAAACACACAAACATATCACCCTTGGCCTCTAAACTCGTCTGTATGAGAGAAGTGATTTTGTATTTGTCACGGTGCAACCTCCTAAAGCTTCATTTTTAGAAGGATTAAGAGTGATCCATGCTTGCCTCATTGCCATTTTTTAAACTTGTTTTAACCTTGGTCAAACCTAGTACATTCAAACGGCAAAATTAAAAAAATAAAAAATAAAAAAACCAGCACATATATAGTTTCTTATGTCATATAGTGTTATTCGTTGATAAATCGTTGCCCAGACATAGAAACTGGGAATATCATAAAACATATCTACCCCTAACCTAAACTTTGTCTTATAGTCAAATAAGCAAGTGAAGAGAACTGGTTTTGTGTTTCAAACATAAAAATTTCAAGTACCTTCATTTTAGAGTGACTAAAGGATTACCTTTTCATTGTCATGTTTTAAACTTGGATTAAACCTTGGTCAAACCTAGGATTTGGCCCAATATTTAAATGGGCATAAAAACTTCAAAAATGAAAAAATGGGTCCAAAGCACATATGCAAATTCTGTGTCATAAACACTCAAGTTGATCATAAGTCTTAGACATATAAAAATCATACTACGCCTAACCAAAAACTTTCAGTTTTTTGTGGCTTTTGCTTCAAACATGGAAATTCTCAAGAACACCCAAAGCTTCTCATTTAGATCGACCAAGAAGGATACACTTTCCATTCTCATTTTTATGTTTTAAACTTGTTTAAATCTTGGTCAAACTCAGGATTTGACCAAGATTCAAATAAGTAAAACATGAAAATGAAAAGGTAAGCATCGATCCTTATTAGTCGCTCTAAAATGAAGTTTTTGGGAGGTTTTTGAAATTTTCATGTTTGAAACCCAAAACCACTTCTCTTCATGCATGCTTGACTTCATAAGACATAGTTTAGGGTTAGGGGTAGATACATGATTTTTCTGGTTTGAACATGTCTAGACCTTGTTTATCAATTTGAATGCTTACTATATGACATAAGAAGGCTATGTGCTTTGGTTTTTCATTCTTACGATTTTTTTCTTAATTTTTATGCCCATTCGAATCTTGGTCAAATCCCAGGTTTGACCAAGATTTAAACAAGTTTAAAACATGACAATGAAAAGGTAATCAATCCTGGATCCTTCATAATTAATAAGTTAGTCTAATTAAAATGAAGCTTTTGGGAGGTTTTTGAAATTTTTGTGTTTGAAACCAAAAACCACTTCTCTTCATGCTTGACTTCATAAGATAGAGTTTAGGGTTAGGGGTAGATACATGATTTGTATTATTTGAATTGTCTTGACCTTATTTATCATCTTTTAAATGCTTACTATATATATGACATAAGAAGACTATGTGCTTTAGTTTTTCAATTTTCTGATTTTTTAATTTTATGCCCATTTGAATCTTGGTCAAATACTAGGTTTGACAATGATTTAAACAAGTTTAAAATATGAAAATGAAAAGATAAGCATGGATCCTTCTTAGTCACTCTAAAATAAAGCTTTTGGGTGGTTTTTGAAATTTCCATGTTTGAAACCCAAAAGCACTTCTCTTCATGCTTGACTACATAAGACAGAGTTTAGGGTTAGGGGGTAGACACATGATTTTTCTTGTTTGAATATGTCTAGACCTTGTTTATCAACTTTAATGCTTACTATATGACATAAGAAAACTATGTGCTTTGTTTTTTCATTTTTTTATTTTTTTGGAATTTTGATGCACATTTGAATCTTGGTAAAATCCTAGGTTTGACCAAGATTTGAACAAGTATATAACATGAAAATGAAAAGGGAAGCATGTATCCTTCTTAGTCACTCTAAAATGAATTTTTTGGGAGTTTTTTGAAATTTCCATGTTTGAAACCCAAAACCATGCACTTCTCTTCATGCTTGACTTCATAAGATAGAGTTTAGGGGTTTGCGGATAGATACATGATTTGTCTAGTTTGAATAAGTCTAGACCTTGTTTATCAACTTTAATGCTTACTATATGACATAAGAAGACTATGTGCTTTCGTTTTTCATTTTTCTATTTTTTTATTTTATGCCCATTTGAATCTTGGTCAAATCCTAGATTTAACCAGGATTTAAACAAGTTTAAAACATGAAATGAAAAGGTAAGCCTTGATCCTTCTTAGTCACACTAAAATGAAGCTTTTGGGATGTTCTTGAAATTTCCATGTTTGAACCCAAAACGACTTCTCTTCATGCTAGACTTCATAAGACAGAGTTTAGGGGTTAGCGGGTAGATACATGACTTGTCTAGTTTGAATAAGACTAGACCTTGTTTATCAACTTTAATGCTTACTATATGACATAAGAAGACTATGTGCTTTGGTTTTTCATTTTTCTATATTTTTATTTTATGCCCATTTGAATCTTGGTCAAATACTAGCTAGGTTTGACCAAGATTTAAACAAGTTTAAAACATGAAAATGAAAAGGTAAGCCTCGATCCTTCTTAGTCACACTAAAATGAAGCTTTTGGGATGTTCTTGAAATTTCCATGTTTGAAACCCAAAACGACTTCTCTTCATGCTAGACTTCATAAGACAGAGTTTAAGGTTTAGGGTTATAGATACATGATTTGTATGGTTTAAATATGTATAGACCTTGTTTATCAACTTGAATGCTTACTATGACATAAGAACACTATGTGCTTTGGTTTTTCATTTTTCTGATTTTTAAATTTTAATGCCCATTTGAATCTTGGTCAAATCCTAGGTTTGACCAAGATTTAAACAAGTTTAAAACATGAAAATGACCAGGGAAGCATGTATCCTTCCTAGTCACTCTAAAATGAATTTTTTGGGAGGTTTTTGAAATTTCCATGTTTGAAACCCAAAACCAGTTCTCTTCATGCTTGACTTCATAAGACAGAGGTTTAGGGGGTAGATACATAATTTGTATGGTTTGAATATGTCTAGACCTTGTTTATCAACTTTAATGCTTACTATATGACATAAGAACACTATGTGCTTTGGTTTTTCATTTTTCTGATTTTTAAATTTTAATGCCCATTTGAATCTTGTCAAATCCTAGGTTTGACCAAGATTTAAACAAGTTTAAACATGAAAATGAAAAGGGAAGCATGTATCCTTCTTAGTCACTCTAAAATGAAGCTTTTGGGAGGTTTTTGAAATTTCCATGTTTGAAACCCAAAACCACTTCTCTTCATGCTTGACTTCATAAGACAGAGTTTAGGGGTTAGGGAGTAGATACATGATTTGTATGGTTTGAATATGTGTAGACCTTGTTTATCACCTTTAATGCTTACTATATGACATAAGAAGACTATGCGTTGGTTTTTCATTTCGATTTTTTTTAATTTTCTGCCCATTTGAATCTTGGTCAAATCCTTGGTTTGACCAATATTTAGACAAGTTTCTAGACCTTGTTTATCAACTTTAATGCTTACTATATGACATAAGAAGACTATGCTTGGTTTTTTCATTTTTCTATATTTTTATTTTATGCCCATTTCAATCTTGGTCAAACTATATTTGACCAGGATTTAAATGTTTAAAACATGAAAATGGTAAGCCTTTGATCCTTCTTAGTCACACTAAAATGAAGCTTTTGGGTTTTTGAAATCTCCATGTTTGAAACCCAAAAAGTATTTCTTCATGCTTGACTTCATAAGACAGAGTTTAGGGTTAGGGGGTAGACACATGATTTTTCTTGTTGAATATGTCTAGACCTTTACATCAACTTCTAATGCTTACTATATGACATAAGAAGACTATGTGATTTGGTTTTTCATTTTTCTGTTTTTTTTTTTCTGCCCATTGAATCTTGGTCAAATCCTGGGTTGACCAATATTTAGACAAGTTTAACACGTGAAAACGAACTGATAATCCCATTTGTTGACTCATTTAACTAGTTAATCCCATTTGTTGACTCTCTGTTGACCAGGCACTTGAGGTAAAACTGAGTATATTGCACTAGCCAGTATTAGTACTCAAGGGGAAAACCGAGCACACAAAAAATGCTACAGTATAAGACTCGAGAGTATATCTAAATTTCCAGGGTTAGACTCGAGTACGCGTGTTGCGGTGCAGAAGTGGAAGACGTGCAATTGTTGACGGGTACTGACGCGAGTCGCGGTGCAGAAGTCGAAGACGTGCAATTGTGGACGCGTGTCGCGTTGCAGAAGCCCAAGACGTGCAGACGTTAAATGGTGGACGCGTAGGACGCGGGTCGCATTAACCACCCCTCGCCTTTATAGACGCCTCCTCGCACTATCTCTGTCACTCTCACTCGCTCATGCAACGCCGCCTCTCACGTCCCATCATCTTCTCCAAAGCAAAAACCCTCTCCCTCTCTGCAGGCGAGATGGACATGGAGAATGCGAATCCCATCGTCCATGACGCCGTCGGCTCCAAGCGCGACGCCTCCCTCTTCGACGTCGTCCCCTCAAAGGCCGTCGCCGCCGCCGGTGGCGGTCGTATCCCGCCGGGATGGGACCCCTATGAGCCGGTGCCGTACATCTCGCCTCCGAACCCCTACGACACCTTCATGGACGACCCATGGAACGAGGTAACTATGGTTTGCTCCCTTTTTTCTTCGCCCATTCCTTTTTTAACCCTATTTTTGCTGGTTCCCTAGTAACTATTAGTGCCGATCTGTAGATGGTTGAGTATTGGGTTAATATTTGCGCCGATCGATTTTATTCCATTTTGCTTTGATCCCTTCTTGATTTCGTTTAAGATTTGGAGTTCGGCCGTTCGGTTAATTTATGCAAGTAATAATGGGATCTCAATCAGTTAATTTATGGGATCTCAGTCAGTTATTTTATGCAGGAATCAAAAGATATCAACCGTTTAATTTTGCAAATATTCTGGAATCTGTTCAAAATCAGATCTGGAATCTGTTTCTTTGCCTATGATGAATCGTTGGGCACAAATTTTTACAGAGTGGGTTCAGCGAACCATTGCTGTGTACAAATCTGTTGTGCATGAGCTATGGTTCGCTAACACCATCCCTGTAGACATATAATCGTGTCCACTCTAACTGAGGCTGGCTCTGTTTTTCCTTACTTTGTTATCATGCACGTTAGTCATCGTTGCATCTCATTCACTAATAGTTCCCGTTTGATATGGATCAGCTGTCTGGCAGCGACGTCGGCAGCGACGACGAGCACCATGACGTCAAGACTCGCCAGGTGCTGCGGAGGCTGCAGGTCGGCCAGTACGTCTCCTACTTCGCCAAGGGTGTCTACAGGTGCCCCTTCTGCACTAGGAGGCTCGGCCGCACTGACTTCAACTGCCTCCTCACGCATGCCGAGAACATCGGCAACACCAACCCCAAGGTCGGCGCGTCGGTGAACCCCCACTCCTTCCGCGCCAAGCACATGGCGCTCGGCATGCACCTCCGCAGCATCCAGCGGGTGGAGATCTCCGCCGGGCGCATGCCTCCGCTCAAGCCCAAGGCTCCCAAGGGGAGCAACAAGTGGAGGCAGATGGGGTAGGCGGAGTCCCGGACGTGTGCTGCTGCTGCTGCAAAGCAGCTTCTATTTTGTTGTTAGCTAGGGATCCCTTGTTGTTATGTTGTTAGTATGATGGTGTTGTGAAGAACCTCGAACCTGTTGGCTGCTGTGTATGCAGCTTATTATCTAGGGAGGGATCCCTATTATCTATCCCTATTCTACTGGAGTATATTTTGTTGGCCCTACTTTGTTTTCTCGATTTACTATTACTGCGAATTTGTCGTACGGAGTACATTACCCTGGAGATTTGCTTCTAGATTTAACTACATACATATGGACCAGAGGGAGTACTAGATTTGCTGCCATATTGGGCAAACAACGAGGGCCAAAAGGCACAAATAATTGAAGAAAGACAGAAATGCAAGCTTCTCTAGATTTGATACTTTTGGTTAATAAAGACAAAGAGACAGAGGGGGAAAAGGTGCTCTTAAAAATGCCAATTTGGGCCGAGAGAGACAGAACCCAGCTCCTGCTCACGTGCAACCAAACGCTTCTCGTCCTGTCCCACGCGGTCCCTTTCTACTAGCCCCACACGTCAGCACGGAACGGTCAACTAAACTGGAATCCTCCCGTCTGAGCTCCTTCTGCGGGTAACAAATAAGGGCTTGGCGAAAACTGAGGAAAAACATAAGGCAATCTTATTGACTAATATAGCTGTTTAATTAATAAAAGGATTAGCTACAACGTGCTCAGTTTGCCCATTTATTAAGGTATAAGACTGGCAGGAGAGAAAGTAATCGCTAGTTTCCTCATTTTGCCCCTGCATGCTCGCACGATTAAAGCTCCTTCCGCACGCGCTGGACTCCTCGTTTCCTTAAACCTCCTCGTTTCTCGGGATAGACCAACAGTTTTTCAGGATCTTGGGGTTTTTTTTTGACAATCAATACCACATATATTCATAGCAAAAATAGTACATGGTAGAGGGCTACATGACGACTAGATATATCACCAAAAAAGGTGATGCATGTCTCCTTCACCAAAACAGCTGAAACAAGCAGTACACGGACGCAAGTACACCACCATAATAATACTACTACATTAACACAAGTACGAGTAATAAAGTAAGAGTACTACTCCCTCTAATCTAATTTAAACCAAAATAAAACTTAAACTTCATCCTAAATTTGAACTAGTGCCTCGTCCTCGTTCTTCGCTCATTTTCTGATCCAAGACGGCGCAGAGTGCCAGAGTGCATGGCACGGAACTCTTCATCGGTGGCATGCCATGGGCATGTCACCGGATGCATGATTTTTTTCGCAATGTTTTAAATTTGAATTTAGGCCGCATGTCACACGGTGACATGGAAAAGGTGCATGTCACCTGGTGGTGGTAGGCAACTACCCTTATTTACGGCGGCGTAGGCGACTGGACGCCGCGTGGCCAGCCGCTGCCTCGTGGCCGCCTCGGTTTCCACGCGGGAGACCATTAAACGCCGACGACCAACCTTCCCGCGTCACGGTTAGCGACTATGACTATAAGGGCAAAACGCTAAACTCTCTCGTTCCATTCACTTTCTTCCTCTCTCCACCTAACAAACATTTGTTCGTCGCTCTCTCCTCCAGCAATGTCTTCAAAATTCAGGTCGTCGGCGGTCAAGTACGCGGAGAAAAAACGCCGGCTCGAAATTTCGAGAGACGCTTCCAGAAACCAAGTGGGCTCGCCGTCGCCGCCGCCGCCGCCGAAACGCGTCCGTGCTGTGCTCACCGGGTTAGTTTCCTTCGCCATGTACTTTCGTTTCTTCTTGCCCGGGCTCAAGCTCTTTAAGAGTCTCTATGGTTATACATCTTAAAGGGTTGGAAGTTCCAACGACGCCCCTACTGCACCAACTTCCACGACCAAGGAATCATCGTCGTCCGATGATTTCAACCCGGCCCTACCCCGGCGAAATGAGGTAGCACCAACTTTTTTCTTCTTCTTCTTCTTCTTCTTCTTCTTCTTCCTTTGCGCTTACTTGCTACCGATGATTTCGCCCTGAAGGAAGCGGCGCCGACTATCGACACCACTGTCGCCATCTTGATGGAAAAAAACGAGGAGCTCAGCTTAGAGTGTGATCGCCTCCGAGACGATTTGGCTGCCAAGAAGAAGAATTCGAAAACTCTTGTGGAGCTCATTTGCAGCCTTCGAAATGAGCGCGATATGTTGAAGAACGAGCTGATTAAGCAGAAAGCATCAGCGGAGAAAGCCAGCAGCATACTCAAGACTGTGTGCCTCGACAGAGACAAGTCTGATATAGAGTACAAAATCCTTCTTCAGGATAAAGTACAGCTCCAAAAGTTGAACCTTGAATATGCTGACATCGCCATCCTTGCCCTTCTCGAGAGGCAGAAGGCACAAGATAAGTTGATGCACCTGATGTTGGAGAGCTGCAGTGAAAGAGAAGAGACATTGAAAGAAGTGAGCAGTTTGGTGGGATACATGAGTGACGTCGGGCGTACTTCGCAGAATCCGCCCCGGCTGAGCTCAAATTCCAGCGGAACCAGCTTTCAGCAATGCATGTTAGGCGCACCTACAACTTCTACTCATTGATTAGAGGTCGCACGACATGGCATTTTCCCTCGAAATAGTAGTACTGTACTAATAGTTGTACTACTTAATATCTACCTTTTTGTAAAATAATTTCTTACATGTATTAGAAACTACCCCTCTCGTTTCTGGATGCACCCGGGACATTGTCATCCGGCCCTCTTCTGGACAAACCCCCTCGGGAAGGGCGGTATATTTTGCACATTTCGCTACTAGTACTTCTAATTCCACCGCTTATTTTTCTAATCCGTTAAATCGTTAATTGGATGACCAACTGATGGAAGCTGCGATAGATTAGACCAACAAGTGGTGAATTGTGCAAAAGATATGTCCGTGTTTTATGCAAAAGAGTGATATGGGGATCTGGTGGAATCTTGAATTTCCTCTTCAGTGGTAGGCATGCTTCACTTATAGCTGGAGTACATTGCGGACCTGGTGCATTTCGTCAGTACCGATCAGCTATTTTTGCTTATCCGGGAAGAAAAGGTAGTACTAGCCTTTTCTGTGAGATGTCTTTTCAGTGCTACGGAGTTGTCTGTTCACTGCTTGCTTTGTCTGTCGGTGACTTTGCCAAGCTGACTTTGCCATGACTTTGGGTGACTGATATGTGGACCACAGTTGTAAGTGACTCAAAGTCACTGACTTTGGGGACTCGTGAATGCTTCGTATATTTCTGACGGTTTCTGAATTATGTACTCCGTACAACTTTTGTAATATTGGTCAAACTAGTTTTGACCAGGGTTTGTGTAGGGTGTTTTTTTTTTGGTTGGTCCAAATGGTGTTGTGTGGTCCAAATGTGATGTATCATCACACCACCATGTGCCCCCCTCCCCCCACCCCACCCCTAGGTTTTGGTAATGCCATTCTGATACATGCTTCTTAGAAGGAGTACATTTTTTCCGTTAGGGCATGACAATTTTGAAAAATTCAAAAAAAAATGGGAAGACAGAATGGTAACATCATTTTCCATGTGATGATGCACCCCTGTGCCAAATTTTGGTTCATTTTAAGAATGTAAGGTGACAAATTACTCGAGGAAGCTAGTTGGAGTAGACGGGCATGATCGGATTGGCATAGGGGATTTATTTTTTGAAGGATGTTATTTTTCATAGACAATATCTGACACAAAAAATAAAATGTTAAGGTCTCATATTATTCTGAATGATTTTGAATTACTTATGACGTTTGGAAGTATTGGTATACATGAGTCCCACATGAAGTTAAATGGTCCAAAAAAAAGTTTCGTACACGTCTCCCAGAAAGTGGAAAGTCGAGTACATGCATGACTTCACGCGTCCACTACTGGATACAGGGGGTCGGAGGCTATAACATAATCGGCCTCATCATCTCTCGCGAGCTCGTCCTCTCCACTCCCCCAACTTGCCTCCCCCACACTGTGAAAACCCCCATCCACTCACCGCACCTCTGAGGCATCGACTTTCCCGTTTCCAACCACAACAGCATGAAGATAGGTATTGCATACGAGGCGGAGCAATAGGCGACCGCCCACGCAGAGGATGCCTCTACGGTAGTGGCCGTCGTGGTGGGTGAGGCTTCACCGGGCACCCAAGCCGCTCGTCTCCTCTGCTTGTCGGATTCTTCAACCTCGGTCGAAATGGGCATCCTAGCCGTCACGACGGGTGAGGCTTCACCGGGCACCCATGCCGCTCGTCTCCTCTGCTTGTCTGGTTCTTCGACCTCGGTCGAAACGGGCGTCCTGGCCGTCGAGCAGAAGGTGGATACCAACGTTGTTTATCCCGCCGAAGATGTGCACGGCGTTGCAGGCCACCACGGCGAGGTCTTCCTAGGCCCGATGCTGGACGCGAACCTCGACCCCTTCGATGATTTCGGCCCAAACGTTCAGTTCCAGGAGGATGTTGAGGGTGATGACGAGGAGGTACTTCTCTTTTACCGAAACTGTCCCAACCCTCTTTGTGTCATATTGCTGTTCACATGGTTTGCACGAGCCTGGTTCTTGATTGATTTGATATCCTACCTTGTTCTTGTAGATGTAATTGATTCTACGATTCGTAAGATCAGATTCTAGTTTAATTTCGACTAATCTGCCATGTAGTCATATAATCAATTTATGTGTTCATACTTAGTGGACTTGCAATTGTTGTGGCTAATGTTCATGGTTGTTCATAGGGTTTCTCATGATTTATTACGATTTCTTCTGCCATTTACTTGTTCTACACATTTAATTTTAGGGTTTCTAAGGTTTGATTATGTTAGTGGAGTATTTATTCGATCTGTCATAAAAACTTGATTATGTAGTACTTAATAATTCATAGGAGTATTCTGATGACATGGACAACAACAAGGTGCGCAGGGACCGGAAAAGCCGCTATGTTCTCAAGCGGCTGAAGGGTGGTGAAATTCGTTTCCGCATGCGCGGGGAGCTATTTTGCCCATTATGTGGCAAATTTCTCTAGAAGGACATCCACAGCCTGATCCAACATGCGATGGGTGTAGGCCTAAGTACATAGGGGGAAACACCGCCCTGCAACCAAGGCCAAGTACGCATCATATGGCCTCTTCCTCCAGAATTACGTCTTGCCTAGCTTGCTCCACGTCAACGCCCCTGCTGCTGGCCCTCATGCTCCTGGTCATGTTTAAAGTTCATATGTGTAATCTTAATCCCTTTGGAAGTTCAGCATTAAACTCTACTAGTACAACCGTGGTGGTCTTGTGATGTAGTACTCTTTTGATGCATTTGTGATGTAGTAGTACTTTTTTTGAAATGATATAGTACTATCTAAGAAAAGTACTCCCTCCGATTCACATTCATTTCACATCAAGAAATATGGATCAGAGCGAGGGAGTAAATTAAACATGGCATCTCGTGCATGAAGCTTGACATATCGATCAGGTTGGCTAGAATAGCAATACAATGTTGCTCATTAGGCAAATGCATGCCATGTACGATAGTATACATCCAGTAAAGAAGTCTATACTGACATAAAAAACTACTTTGGGGATGAGAGTCAATTGGGGCATCTACAATATAGAAAATCTTGCTCGTAGATGATTTTGGCTAAGAGGGTTTTACTCACATTACACGTGCCACTTTCCTTGTCTGCAAAACAAGTTCCAATAAAGGGAGAGGAAAGAAGAGGGTATTGTGGGCGAGATTGAACACCTTTTTTATGTGTTAAGCTGAGGCCTCGTTTAGATGAGGATTTCGACTTATGCCTAACAGCTCAACACATCCACAAATAATTCTGCTTGCGCACACCACCGTTCATTAAAAATAACAATATTAGCTCGCAAGATTAAGAACAAAGTGAATTTAAGTAACTTGGTTAGCTTTTCAAGCAATATATTCAGAGAAAGAGCACACATGTTCGGCTCAAAATAATCATAAGAGAAGAACAATAAATCTAAGACACCACATGGATTCATACCTTGAGTCGACGCTGGCTCGTAGAAGGGCGGCCGCGCCTCGAGGATGCCGGGGACGTCTCCACCTCGGTCTCACATGTGACTGCTTATCGGCGGGTGGTGCGCCGCGCCATGTAGAAGATCTATCAAGAGATGAGAGCCCGATGACGCTACCGACGCCTCAACCTTGATAGCACCGACTTGTTGCTCCGCACCGAGATGCGCCACGTGCAAGATTTAGCGGATGCACTAATTTTAGAGATATGTCATGATCATTGTAACAAATTTCAACGTGATGATGATTTGATCTTGTACTCGGCCTTGAACATAAGAACTAGTACAATCTCACCTTTTTTTTATCATTATCCTTTGCGAGATTTAGCGGTTGCGCCAAATTCAGAGAAATATCATGATCATGGTAACACAATTTTCAATATAATGATGATTTGATGTTGCACTCGACCTTGAACATAAGTACTAGTACGGTCTCACAAATTTGTATCATTATACTTTGCAAGTTTTAGTGGATGCGCCCATTTTCAGAGGTAGATCATGATCATGGTAAGTTGGTAACAAATTTTCAACGTGATGATGATTTGATTTTGCACTCGGCCTTGAACAGAGGTACTAGTACGGTCTCACAATTTTTTATCATTATACTTGGACGGTGGCCAAATTCAAAATCTCATAGCGGCAAAACTTCCCGCCCACAAAATACAAAAATTTCACACGCTTCCAAATTCCCATTCTACCCCTGTGGAGATGGCAGCAAAGTCGGTTGGTGGGGGGGTCTGCCCGTCATTTTTTGGATCACCACCTCCCTAGCCCGGAAACCCTCCCAAAAAAATTCATTTCCCTCAGACCACCCACCGGAACTTCCCAAGTCCCTCTCTCCCACCTCCACGACCACCGCACCGGAACATCCCCGCCGGACTTCCCTGGCCTACCCGAGCCCTCGCGATCCTCGTCATCCGGCTGCCTGCCGGAGCCGCTTCATCGACGCCGTCATCAACCGGACCGGATCATCCCCGCCGAACCTCGAAACCATATGCTCATCCAGCAGTCTACCGCAGTCGCTTCAGCTGCGGTATCGTCCATCGCATCGGATCTTGCTCACCGACACCGCTGTGCATGAACCGGATCTGCTTCACCGGCGCAGTGCATGATCTAAACTCTTCTACTGTCGCTTTTCTATTGCTTGCCTGCAAGTTCTTGTTTAATCTTGGGGGAACCTGTTTGTGCTAACGACGCGCCGTTACGTCTTTGCAGATGAGATGAGTAACCATGAAGTGTAATGGCCGTCTCTCCAACCCCAAGTAGCACATGTAGCGTACTTCATCACCGGATCTATCAACCCCAGGAAGATCTGCTGTGACTCCCACAGAGTGCTTCTCCTAATGTAAGTCCCTTGTTTTAGCGCCATGTTCTGGGTTCAGATGCTTGTTTGTCTGAAGCTCTTTTAGTTCATTCCTAGCTATGACCGTAACACGTTGCTATTTTCTACTTCATTGCTAACTTTAAGCGATTGAACATTTTGGTTTGCATTCCCTGCTCTGTAGATGTAGCCATCATAACTTCTATCTTGCTCAGTCGTTGTTACAAAAATTATAGGTATTATAGTAACATCCTGCTATTATTTAGTTCATGGCCAATTTTAAGTAATTGCACATGTTGGTTCGCATTCCCTGCTCTATAGCTTTTGGCATCGTAACTTCTATATTTGGTTTACATTCCCTGCTCTGTAGATCTAGCCATCATAACTTTATCTTGCTCAGTCGTTGTTACAAAAATTATGGCCTGCTACTATGTTGTTTGTGCCAATTTTTTACTCCATGAACATGTTGGCTTGCATTCCCTGTACTACAGGTGATGCCATTGTTTTGTATCTAGTTCATTGTAAGCTAACAAAGTAAGGACTTAGTTTGGCATGCTATCACTCTGCTATCTAGCCTGTAGTACAAATAAACTTGTCATACTACTAGATAATAATTTTGCGTGCCATCTTGTTCTTCAAAAGCTGCATTATTGACTTGTTTCTCTGACTTGGCATGACGCTCACATATGGAAAGCTGAACATATTGGTTTGCATTCCCTCTTATACAAGTTCACAGGTGATCCCACTATATTCTGTATCTGGTCCATCCTAAGCTCCAGCATTAACTATCCTCCATGTGTTGCTCATTACAAGTTTATATCCCGAAACATCTTGATTTGCATCCCCTTCACTATAAGTTCAGGAGTATTATTTAGTTCACGGCCAAAATGAAGTAATTGCACTTGGCACATGTTGGTTCACATTCCCTCCTCTTTAGCTTTTGCCATCGTAACTTCTATTTTTGGTTTACATTCCCTGCTCTGTAGATGTAGCCATCATAACTTCATCTTGCTCAGTCGTTGTTACAAAATTTATAGCCTGCTACTATGTTGTTCATGCCAATTTTGTACTCCCTGAACATGTTGGTTTGCATGGGACTCGACAGTAGTAAGTCTGCTGTTTCATTCTAACATGCTCTGTTATATTGGCTGTTGGTATGCGGCATGCACTCTTTGTTTGCTTATTGTGCGCATTACAATGATCTTGTTATAACGACGAAATGATGAGTTCCAAATTCTTTGCCAAACAATATTGTAGTGTCTTTGCCTTTCCATTGTTGTTGTCTTAACTTGTAATGTCTTTGTTTCAGATATAGGTGCTGCATGGACAACTTAAAAGATTGCCGGATCGCTTCATTGTATTGCTAGGTTTAATTACCATTCAATTTCTCTGGGTTCTGTAATATTTTTTTCAATGCCTTGCAGCTGATGTAATATTTAGTTAGTTTTTATAGTTCTTTCGCGCATTTTTTCTTTGGTCCTTGTGGTAAGTGAGGCTATCCGACAGAAATCAATGCTGCGTAAATATTCTCAGTATCTAAATCACGAATTCCCATCCCTTAAACGGCCCAATTAAGCGAAATCACATATGTGCCTGCCCGCAAAATCCTAAAGCGCATATTATGCCGGCATATAAACAACAACTAAACGGGCTGGCCCACTTACTTCTTGGGCCAGCCCATGTGATTATGGTGGACCCCACACTCTAATTGGGTGGCCCACTTGCTTTGGTGGACCCCACCACTCTGGGCGACACTGGTAGTTGGGCTAGCCCATTTGCTTTTGTGGACCCCACATATAAATGGGGTCATTTAAGAGGAAAGTGGGACCACTCCGTGTTTTTGGCCCGGCCCTATCTTGTTGGGCGGCCCACTTGTATAGGGACCCTACATACTAGTTGGTCGGCCTTTAACAGAGTGGGACCCACCTGTGCTTTGGCCCGGCCCACATCTTGTTGGGCCAGCCACTTGCTATATGTGGTGGTCCCACATGGTAAATGGGCCGCCCTTTAATAAGGTGGACCCACCTGTGTTTTTGGCTGGCCCACTATCTTGTTGGGCCGGCCCACTTTCTATATGGTGGACCCCACATACTAAATGGCCCGGCCCATTAACAGGAATGTGGGACCCACATGTGTTTTTGGCCCGGCCCACTATCTTTTGGGCCAGCCCACTTGCTATATTGTGGACCCCACATACTAAATGGGCCGGCCTTTAAGAGGAAGGTGGGACCCACCTGTGTTTTTGGCCCGGCCCACTATCTTGTTGGGCCGCCCACTTGCTATATGGTGGACCCCACATACTAAATGGGCCGGCCCTTTAACAGGAAAGTGGGACCCACCTGTGTTTTTGGCCCGGCCCACTAGCTTGTTGGGCCGGCCCACTTGCTATATGGTGGACCCCACACACTAAATGGGCCGGCCTTTTAACAGAAAGTGGGACCCACTGTGTTTTTGGCCCGGCCCACTTGCTTCGGGTCGGCCCAGTTGCTAAGGTGGACCCCACATGTTAAATGGGCCGGCCCATTTACTTTTGACAACAACCTTAGAGGTTAGGCCCGGCCCACGTAACTAATGGACCAGCCCAGCTATATAGTTGACCGGTCAAACTATGTCATCTGGCCCGGCCCGCTTAAGACGTGGCAGGCCTCGTGTGGGCCTACCATCTACCACGGGGTTTCAGCCGGTTAACGCCGTTAACTGGCAGTTAACGGCGTCTGCCACGTGTCAGTTTGCATGACGTCAGCAGTCAACGGGCTCCCGAAAACACTTCCGCAACGGTCCGATTTTCCGTGGCGGAAGGGCGCCCAAGCGCGACGGACCGAAAAAATCGTCGTTGGACTTTGCCTGACGCAGTTTCGACAACGGAACCCATATCGTCGGGTTAGGCCCATAGGCGACGAAAAATGCCCCTTAGTTGACGATTTTGGGACGTTGTCTATCAGAACTTTTCTTGTAGTGAAAAGCTTCTATTTAGAGTGACTACAAAGGATCCATGTACCTTTTATTTTCATGTTTTAAACATGTTCAAATCTTGGTCAAACCGTACGTACCTAGGATTTGACCAAGATTCAAATGGGCATAAAAATTCAAAAAAAATGAAAAACCAAAGCACATAGCCTAGCTTCTTATATATGCCATATAGTAAGCACTCAAGCTAGTTGATAAACAAAGTCTAGACATATTCAAACCAGAAAAATCATGTATCTACCCCTAACCCTAAACTTTGTCTTAATTATGAAGTCAAGCACGAAGAGAAGTCGTTTTGGGTTTCAAACATGGACATTTCAAAAACCCTCCCAAAAGCATTGTGGTGTGACGTACTAAGAAGGATACATGCTTACATTTTCAACAACCCCCCTAAAAGCTTCATTATAGAGTGACTAAGAAGGATCCAGTCTGGCGGGCTTACCTTTTATTTTCTTGTTTTAAACTTGTTCAAATCTCGGTCAAACCTAGGATTTGACCAAGATTCAAAATGTGCATCAAAATTTAAAAAAATTAAAAACCAAATTAAAGCACATAGTGTTCTTATGTCATATAGTAAGCATTAAAGTTGATAAACAAGGTCTAGACACATATTCAAACAAGACAAATCATGCATCTATACCCCTAACCCCTAAACTCTATCTTATGAAGTCAACAACATGAAGAGAAGTGGTTTTGGGCTCAAACATGGAAATTTCAAACCCCCCAAAAGCTTCATTTTAGAGTGACTAATATATATAAGAAGGATCCATGCCTGCTTACCACCTTTTCATTTTCATATTTTAAACTTGTTTAAATCCGTGTCAAATTAAACCAAGGATTTGACCAAAAGATTCAAATGGGCATAAAATTTAAAAAAAAATCAGAAAATGAAAAACAAAAGCATATAGTTTTATGTCATATAAGCAGCATTCAAGTTGATAAACAAGGTTTGACATGCATATTCAAACCTAGGCAAATCATGTATCTATCCCCAAACTTAACCCTATCTCTGTCTCATGAAGAGAAGTGGTTTTGGGTTTCAAACATGAAAATTTCAAGAACATCCCAAAAACTTCATTTTAGAGTGACTAAGAAGGATACAGGCTTCCCCTTTTCATTTTCATGTTTTATACTTGTTTAAATCTTGGTCAAACCTAGGATTTGACAAAGATTCAAATGTGCATCAAAATAAAAAATCAGAAAAATTAAAAACCAAAGCACATAGTTTTCTTATGTCATATAGTTAGCATTAAAGTTGATATAAACAAGGTCTAGATATATTCAAACAAGAAAAATCATGTATCTACCCCTAACCCTAAACTCTGTCTTATGTAGTCAAGCATGAAGAGAAGTGGTTTTGGGTTTCAAACTTGGAAATTTCAAGAACCCCCAAAAACTTTCATTTTAGAGTGACTAAAGGATCCAGGTCGGGCTTACCTTTTATTTTCATGTTTTAAAATTGTTCAAATCTTGGTCAAACCGTACCTAGGATTTGATCAAGATTCAAATGGGCATAAAATTTCAAAAAAAATGAAAAACCAAAGCATATAGCCTTCTTATGTCATATAGTAAGTAATCAAGTTGGTAAACAAGGTCTAGACATATTCAAAACAGAAAAATCATGTTTCTACCCCTAGCCCTAAACTTTGTCTTATGAAGTCAAGCATCAAGAGAAGTGGGTTTTGGATTTCAAACATGGAAATTTCAAAAACCTTCCCAATCTTTTCATTTTGGAGTGACTAAGAAGGATACAGGCTTACCTTTTCATTTTCATGTTTTAAACTTGTTTAAATATTGGTTAAGCCTAGGATTTGACCAAGATCAAATGGGCATAAAAATTCAGAAAAAATCAAAAAAATGAAAACCAAAGCACATAGTATTATTATGTCATATAGTAAGCATTCAAGTTGATAAACAAGGTCTAAACAACAAACTAGACAAATCATGTATCTACCCCCTAACCCTAAACTGTGCTTATGAAGTCAAACATGAAGAGAAGTGGTTTTGGGGTTCAAACATGGAAATTTCAAAACCTCCCAAAAGCTTCATTTTTGAGTGACTAAGAAGGATTCAGGCTTACCTTTTCATTTTCATGTTTTAAACTTGTTCAAATCTTGGTCAAACTTAGGATTTGACCAAGATTCAAATGTGCATAAAAATTGGGAGGAAGGGTATGAATTACAATTCAAAAAACAAGGTAACTTAAATACTTGGATGCCCCAAAGATGTGTGGAAGCCTAGAACAATGGCAAAACATGTGCGCACGCTGCATCCAATTCAAGTAGAACACATAGTAGGCATCGATAGTTTGACCTAAATTTGAAATCAAAGAGAAGGTGGTTAGAAAAAATCGAAATTGGCAAAGCAAAGCATGAAATCATAAATTTGTGATGCACTATAGCTATGAAAAGTATAAAACAATGCATACCAAAATGATTTTTTAGAGGAATACTAGTTCAACTTATTTTAATTTTATATTAGTAGCCCAAAATCGAACTAGTAGTTGGATATTTTTGAACTTGATCTGTAGTAGTGGGCAAAACCCTAGTTTAACCTATTTAATCATAGATTCGTAGGTCGATTTTTCTACTTTTTTATTATTACTATGCAGCACATGTGTGTTTGCCCGTCGAGTGAAACTCGGAGGAAGAGGGATCACTCAGAAGGAGAGAAGAAGGGAGAGAATTATGGTGTCTCCCCTTTTTCGGGTGATGATGTTGACTTTTGTGTAGGGTTTGTCAGTGAGCAGGAGCGAGCTAGCTGAAGAGCAGGTCTGAGCAGCTCGAGAATGAGAGAGATTTGTTTTTTTTGTGAGGGACAACCATGATCCAGAAAGGACCTGACATACTCACACGTATCCCCGATGGTCTTCTGGACAAGCAATAAGCTAAGCTTGGGGGAGTTGATACGTCCAAAACGTATCTACTTTTCCGAACACTTTTGCTATTGTTTTGCCTCTAATTTGTGTATTTTGGATACAACTAACACGGACTAACGCTGTTTTCAGCAGAACTGCTCTGGTGTCTCGTTTTTGTGCAGAAATCCAACTTTCGGGAAAATCCTCGGAATTTCTTCAGATGGCCCTATTTTACCAAAATACACGGAGCTGGGAGGCAGAGGTGGAGGCCCGAGGCCCCACACCATAGCATGGCGCGTCTGTGGCGCGCGGCCCTATGGTGTGGCCCCCTCGGCCGGCCTCCGACGCCCCCCTTTGGACTACTTATCGGGTTCGACCTAAAAACGCACGGAGAGAAGTCGACATCGCCAGAAACCCTCCAGAGAGCCGCCACATCGCGAAACTCCGTCGCGGGAGCCAGAAGTCTCCGTTCTGGCACTCCGCCGGGACGGGGAATTGGAGGAGATCTTCACCGCCATCACCGCCAACGCCTCTCCATCAACCAGCAATGTTTCCCCCATCCATGTGTGAGTAATTCCCCCGCTGTAGGCTGAAGGGGATGGTAGGGATTGGATGAGATTGGTCATGTAATAGTCATAAGATTGTTAGGGCATAGTGCCTAGTATCCGTAGATGTCACTTTTATGATATTGTTGCAACTTGTTATGCTTAATGCTTGTCACTAGGGCCCGAGTGCCATGATCTCAGATCTGAACATGTTATTTATTCATGAAGATATTCGTTGTTTATGATCTTACCTGCAAGTTGTATACACATGTCGCTGTCCGGAACCAATGGCCCCGAAGTGACAGAAATCGGGACAACCGGAGGGGATGGTAGTGATGTGAGGATCACATGTGTTCACAGAGTGTTAATGCTTTGCTCCGGTACTCAGGAGTACCTTAATATCCAGTAGTTTCCCTAGAGGCCCGGCTGCCACCGGCTGGTAGGACAGAAGATGTTGTGCAAGTTTCTCATTGCGAGCACGTACGACTAAATATGGAACACATGCCTATTGATTGATTAGTACTTGGATACTGTTTTATTATCTGCAAATGCCCTGCTTTGATTGTTACATGAGTTTCTCTCATCCATGCAACGCCCGTCATCCGTCCCGTGCCTACAGTATTTTAATCCCGCTGTTTACTATAATCACTACCGCCGTTTTTATTTCACCGCCGCCAAGTATTTCACTATTTCCACCGCCATAAACTCGCATTAATGATAAACTCTCATGAGCAAGTCTCAAGCTTTCCGTGTGCAGCCGTAATTCGACAACTCCGCTGTTAAGGCTTACAAGTATTTTTATTCCCCCAGTCAATCAATAAATTGGGCATTCTCAAGATCGCAAGTATCCTAAGTGACGGCAGCGGGTCATCAAGACTATTTTCTCAAGGCCGCTGTCGGGAGCATAGTTTTATTTGTAAGTTCACTTGATTGATATTGTTCATTAAAAATTCTCCATTATAGAAACTGATACTAAGATTCATATTACCATCCACTACAAGAAAAGGTACAACTCTGAGTACCTCTACACTTGATTCACCATCTGTGATTGATAAACTTGTTTCACCACCACAAGCTTCACGTGTTGGTATTTCTGCTGACTCTCATAATATTGATAATGTTTCTGCTGTGCTTGATGATAGTGGTTCATTGGGATCTTTTCTAGATGCTACAATTGCTAGGTCTAGACAAATTGAAAATACTGAAACTCCTAATGCTGCTACACCTGTTAATTCACCTGAGTCTGTTGAATATTCTAGTGATGATCTTGATGAGGATTATGTAGAGCTTGATAATGATTTTATTGAAAAATGCAATGCTACTACTGATGCAAGAAAAATTAAAAAGTTGCTTGCATTCTGTTAGATATACACCATCTCCTGATCCTAAATTTGCCACATCTCCTATAAACATTAGGGATAAAGATTATGATTTTTCTCTGATCTATCTCATAGATACGAAGGGAGAAAACAATCTTTTGTGTTCGAAAGAGCAGCTGCTAACAATTTAATCATATCTACTTCAGTGTAAGCTTTTCTATTATTATACTTATTTGCTGCTAAATTTTTCCGGTTTCATTGAAGATGATGCTAAAACTTGTGTAATGTAATTTGCCTCTCGGGTTCTAATAAAACCAACTGATTTGTTGATATTTTCTTCTAAATACTTTCCCTTGTGCTCAACATGTCGCTTTGCAGAGAATTTATAGTTTTGACTAGGAGGATGGAGAGAATTGTCTGAGGTTAAGGATTTTGCCTTTGGTTAGAGTTCAAATTAATCATGACGGAAAGTAATATCACTAGAGATATATTTTATAGTGGAATTGGGACCATTATTCAGGGAAAGGTCTGATAGTTGTGTTAGTTGTGTTTTCTGTGAAAGAACCTGTAATACTGAAGAATTACACAAATAGTCGGAATCATGATGATTATTCACACTAAACCAACCCCGACACCGATAGTGAAGAAGAGGGGTATGATTAAATTGAATGATGAAGATATGAGGGAAGCCAAGAAGTCTCTTAAGGAGAAGGGTATTAAACCTGAAGATGTGAAGAATTTACCCCCTATAGAAGATATATGTGAGACAATTCCCCCTTCATCCATGATTGAGGTACACTCGCTTCAACACTTTACTAGAGAAGATATTCCGTATTCAAAATCTCCTGCTCAATGCTTAGATGAATTTGATAATTATATTGTTAAGCAAGAAAACTTTAATATGCGAGTAGAGAATCATTTAATGGAAAATTCCCGAGCTATTAGTGAATTGCATGGTATTGTGGAGAGAACCTCCAATGATGTTAAGATACTTGTTAAACATTTTCAAATGGTTCAAACTCAAATTGATCAACTTACTAAAGTGCAAAATGACTTGTTAGGAAATAATTCTAAAGAAAAACATGCTTGTGAAGTAACAACTAGAGGTGGTGCTTCTACCCAGGATCCTCTATATCCTGAAGGGCATCCCAAAAGAGTTGAACAAGATTCTCAACCAATTAAAACTAGTGCTCATTCTAAGAAAAAGAAAAAGAAACATAAGAATGTTGTAGAATCCTCTGAACCTGTTAATGATCCTAATAGTATTTCTATTTCTGATGCTGAAACTGAAAGTGGTAATGAACATGAGGAAGATAATGATAAGAATGATACTCCTGATAAAGAAGAAATTGAAAAAGAACCTGAAAAGCCTGCTAAAAATAAAAAGTACACTAAAGAAGACTTTATTACTGAGAAGCATGGTAATGAAAGAGAACCTTGGGTTCAAAAGCAAATGCCTTTTCCTGCTAAGAAACTAAAATCAAAGGAAGAGGAACATTATAATAAATTTTGTGATTGGATGAAACCTTTATTTCTGCAAATCCCTTTGACTGATGCTATTAAATTGCCTCCTTATTCAAAGTATATGAAAGATATTGTTACTAACAAAAGGAAAGTCCCCAATGAGGAAATTTCTACTATGCTCGCTAATTACTCCTTCAATGGTAAGATTCCAAAGAAGCTGGGCGACCCAGGTATACCGACTATTCCTTGTTCCATCAAGAATAATTATGTTAGAACTGCTCTATGTGATTTGGGAGCAGGTGTTAGTGTAATGCCTTTTTCTCTTTATAAGAGACTTGATTTAGATAAATTGATACCAACTGATATATCTTTGCAAATGGCTGATAAATCTACCGCTATTCCTGTTGGTATGTGAAAATGTTCCTGTTCAAGTTACTCAGCATTGCTTGATATTAACTGATTTCGTTGTGTTGGAAATGCCTGAAGATGATAATATGTCCATTATTCTTGGAAGACCCTTTCTTAATACTGCAGGGGCTGTTATTGATTGCAATAAAGGCATGGTTACTTTCAATGTTGATGATAAGGAACACACTGTCTATTTTCCCAAGAGGATTGATAAAGTATGTGGAGTTAATACAATTTTTAATGTGAAAACTATCAAAGTGGGATCCATTGATTGTCCTATATATGAGCCTAAAGAAGAATATCAAACTCTTGTGATTGGATCCATATCAATTCAATATAAGGTAACATGATTGATTTGAGGTTTATTTCTTCTTATGTCATATAAAATTTATTTGGTAGCAAGACTTGATCAACCTTGTTAACAAGTATATTTTATTGCATAAGAGAGCTAAACAACACTTCTTTCTTTCTCTCTCCCTTCACCTATTTTACTTGCTGTAGCACTTTTGTTTTGCAATATGCTTAGGTCATTTAAGATTTTAGAAATCATTTTCCTGCGCAGTAATCATTAATTTAATACCCAGAAATGTGCATTTTTCAAAGTTCTCTAAAAATTACAAAAATTACACCGTTGGTCCTATTTTTCGACGAGGCACCTGGGAGCACCAGAGGATGACCTGTGGGGCACCAGGGGGTGCCACACCATAGGGCGGCGCGGCCAGCAAGGGGGCCGCGCCACCATGTGGTGTGGGCCACCCCTTGCCCCACTACACCATCTCTTCCTCCCAGCACCTTCTCTCTCCCGAAAAAACTCGTACCAAGTTTCTCTCACTCGTGTTTCTGCTCAAGAACTCGCGATTTTTCGATCTCCTTGCTCAGCCCAGATTTCTGTCTGAAATTTGGCACATTTACTCCTTGGTATGTGACTCCTTTGATTGTCCAATTAGAATTTCATTTGGTTGAGTATATCTTGAATATTTTGCTGCTGTATGTAACATGTTTAGTGAGCTTGCATGCTTGTTCTAAGTGGTAGAAATTAGTTTTGATGCATGTTTAGCACTCTAGCAAGTTCCTATAGTAGTTCCCTTCAATTACATACCTTGAAATCAAATTTTATAATGATTGTTGAAAATTTCAGAAGGGGAAGATGAAGAAATTCAAGTTTGGAGAGTTGTTCAAGAAAGCAACAACCAGCACCGGTAGGCCCTCAAGGGCGTCCACTCAAATTAGGCGATCCTATAATGAGGATGTCATCGCGCCTAGCTTCGCGCCCGAGGAGGACCAAGGGGCCCCTAATGCTTCATCCTTCCCTTGTTATGAGTTTCTAACCAATGCAGGGTTAATGGATGACTTCTTCACCCTCGTCAACAGGGCAGGCCTAGCCACCTACGTGGGAGACGAGAGGGGACAATATTACAGGCTCACCAAGATTTTCGTTGAGAGCTTCAAGTTCCACAACACGGAATATGAGCCGACAGTCGCATTCAAGATTTATGATATTCCTGTTACCATGAAATTGGAGGAATTTTGTTTTGCATTGGGTATTGCCCCTGTAGGTACAGCAAGGAGGATTGATGACAACCCCCGGGACTTGTTGGAGCTCTACCGAGGGATCACCGGGGATGATTGCCGCACCATCCAGCGAGGGAAGATAAGAAACATTCAACTCCCCGCTATTAAGTATTTCGCATATTACATTGGTACTAGCATTTTGGGTAGAGAAAATACTAGTAACATCTCTAGCTACCATCTTGCTTTCTTGAATGTTGCACTTACTGGAGAGACACCTTATCATCTTGGTTCTCTTATTGCTCGCCGCCTGTCTAGCAGGGGGCCTATTTTTGGAGGAACTATTGCACTGCGCATTTTAACACATCTAGATATTCCTCTTGACTCTAATGATGTACCATTAACCCCTAGGAAGTTAGATATTGCTGCTATGAAGAGCCATCATTTTGTTACTACTAACTCCACCATAGATAATATTGTCTATAAAATGTTGTTTGCTGACGGGAACGAGAAAGAAATCCCTCTTCCCCAGCAGGGTTTGTTTAATATTGACAGGCAATCATGGTCGCTAACAAAGGAGGTGGTGGAAGAGCATATGAAGATACAAGAATTCCACCAGCAACATGACTCCGAGAACGCCGAGCCCTCCTACGACTACACCGTCACGTACCCCGACGTTTCCTCCAGCACATACATGGAACCGGGTCGTTCTTCGTCATATTACGAAGACACCACTTCATGGGGACCGTGGGAATGAACTCCACTTAGGCCAAAAGCCTAAGCTTGGGGGAGGTATACCGGCATCACTCATTCTTTGCATATTATGGTTGCTGGATACTTGTACATACTTGTTTAGTCTCTAGAGTGGTTTTCTAATGAGAGGGAGATGATATTTGGGGAAGTGCTGTCCAAAAACAGATTCTGTGCTGTTACCAAAAAAATTCGTACGCACAGCCAGAACGTTATTTTGAGTTGCCAATTTTTGAGCATGTGCCCCAGGTTGTTATCTAACTTTCATTAGTTGAACACTTTTTGGTCTGAGCAATGGAAGATTTTTGTTAAATTCGATTTCTGTACTGCTGTCAGGATTTGGCAGATTTCTGTCATCCTGCTTTTCTGTGTTTCTGTTAGTTTGCATTCTTTTGTTTTCACTTTGTTTCTTTCCTAAAACACAAAAAGACCAAAAATATTTCTGTTGTTTCTCTTCACCATTTATTTATTTGGTACCTTGCTCTTAGTTTGCTTTATTTGCTATCGTTAGTTTGCTATGAGAAAACCCAAAAAGATTTTGCTTTGTTTGCTTGTTTTCTTTCGTTCTTGTTTCTAATTCGAAAACACCAAAAATATTTGCTGTTCTTCTTTGGTTTGTAAAGTTCATCATGAGTTCAATGGTCTTCGGTGGCTGGAGCGTGGTTTTCATTTCATATTATTCAAGCTACACAAGTGAAAAGGCAATAATGACGATCTACGACAATCTGATTGTGGTGAGAGGCTGGTATGAACTCTATTTGCTTTCATTTTTGTACATATACTCATCCATATGAGCATGCTTAGTTGGTTCATGTGAGGTATATGTTATTTGAGAAAGTCTAGTAGTTCATGATCTCTCATGTTTAGTTCCAATTTATTAATATGAGTAGCATGTCATGGATGTTTGCTTGCATTGTTTTATTCATAAGTAAGTATGGCATTGTGGTATCCTCCTCTGAATAATTCATTTATATCGACTTTGGCACATGCTCACGCATGCATATGACTGAACAAAAAGTCAATTAAGCCTCGATGATTTATATTGCTTCAGAGTTATTGTATCACTTTTATGCCTTAATTTATTTTGCCGCAAGCATGATTATGACAGTTACTGCTCTCTTGATTTGTCGCTCCCTAGTCTTTTGCTAGCCTTCACTTGTACTGAGCGGGACGCCGCTCGTGCTTCCAAACACCTGAAAACCAAGTTGTTCCAAAAGTGTCCACCATAAATACCTATGCATGGCATTTCAAACCATTCCAAGTAAATTCTCATGCGCTACCTTTAAAACTTTCAAAATGCTTCTCAATTTGTGTTAATGTTTCATAGCTCATGAGGAAGTATGTGGTGTTTAGCTTTCAACCTTGTCATTTACTTTTGACGGACTCTCATATGGACTAGTGGCACATCCGCTTATCCAATAATTTTGCAAAAAGAGCTGGCAATGGGATTCCCAGTCCCAAATTAATTAAATAGACACTCCTCCATGGTATGTGATTGTTGGACGGCACCCGAAGGATTCGGTTAGCCATGGCTTGTGTAAGCAAAGGTTGGGGGAGTGTCATCATCATAATAAAACTTAAATAAAAAGGCACTCCTTCATGGTATGAGATTGTTGGCAGGCACCCGAGGATTCGGTTAGCCATGGTTTGTGAAAGAAAGGTTGGAAGGAGTGCCACCTAAAAATAATTCATGGGAGCCGCTCTTGTGAGTCCGGTTGATGAGGTAGTTAGTGTACCCATTACCATTCGTTGACAACAACAAACACCTCTCAAAATAATTTTACTCCTGCTTTACAAATGAAAAGCTCTAGCGCATGTTAATCCCTGCTTCCCTCTGCGAAGGGTCAATCTTTTACTTTTATGTTGTGTCTCCATTCTTTCTTTGAGCACTATCTTGAGAGCACAACTGTCATTCTTAGTATAATATGCTTGTCTCAAAATATGATTGATTGTGGTATAACTTTGATGCTTTTATCTTTGACAATCACTATTTCTAGTCTTTCTATGAACTCAAGAGGTGCCTCGGCATTTATGTTTTGCCGATCAAATACAGGCAAGCGAGATACCACTTTATCATATTCTCTTATGAACATTGCAATCCTGCTTATATACATGATTCATGGTGCTTATTATTAATTGTTGGTACTTCTCCATGATTGACATAGCTGTTGGATGATCTTATTTGCATATATCTCATTATGAACTGCTTAAGTATTAGCCATAGCATGAGAATATATACATCATATGAGCAAATGTGTTCGTGAAAGTTCTTTTATCGCTCAGTTGTTAACTGAATTGCTTGAGGACAAGCAATAAGCTAAGGGGGAGTTGATACGTCCAAAACGTATCTACTTTCCCGAACACTTTTGCTATTGTTTTGCCTCTAATTTGTGTATTTTGGATACAACTAACACGGACTAACCTGTTTTCAGCAGAATTGCTCTGGTGTCTCGTTTTTGTGCAGAAATCCAACTTTCGGGAAAATCCTCGGAATTTCTTCAGATGGCCCTATTTTACCAAAATATTGACGGAGCCAGAAGGGCGAAGGAGGTGGAGGCCCGAGGGCCCCACACCATAAGGCGGCGCGGCCCAGGGGGGGCCCGCGCGGCCCTATGGTGTGGCCCCCTCGGCCGGCCTCCGACGCCCCCCTTTGGACTACTTATCGGGTTCGACCTAAAAACGCACGGAGAGAAGTCGACATCGCCAGAAACCCTCCAGAGAGCCGCCACATCGCGAAACTCCGTCGCGGGAGCCAGAAGTCTCCGTTCTGGCACTCCGCCGGGACGGGGAATTGGAGGAGATCTTCACCGCCATCACCGCCAACGCCTCTCCATCAACCAGCAATGTTTCCCCCATCCATGTGTGAGTAATTCCCCCGCTGTAGGCTGAAGGGGATGGTAGGGATTGGATGAGATTGGTCATGTAATAGTCATAAGATTGTTAGGGCATAGTGCCTAGTATCCGTAGATGTCACTTTTATGATATTGTTGCAACTTGTTATGCTTAATGCTTGTCACTAGGGCCCGAGTGCCATGATCTCAGATCTGAACATGTTATTTATTCATGAAGATATTCGTTGTTTATGATCTTACCTGCAAGTTGTATACACATGTCGCTGTCCGGAACCAATGGCCCCGAAGTGACAGAAATCGGGACAACCGGAGGGGATGGTAGTGATGTGAGGATCACATGTGTTCACGGAGTGTTAATGCTTTGCTCCGGTACTCTATTAAAAGGAGTACCTTAATATCCAGTAGTTTCCCTAGAGGCCCGGCTGCCACCGGCTGGTAGGACAAAAGATGTTGTGCAAGTTTCTCATTGCGAGCACGTACGACTAAATATGGAACACATGCCTATTGATTGATTAGTACTTGGATACCGCTTTATTATTATCTGCAAATGCCCATGCTTTGATTGTTACATGAGTTTCTCTCATCCATGCAACGCCCATTAAATCCGTCCCTGTGCCTACAGTATTTTAATCCTGCTGTTTACTATAATCACTACTGCTGTCTTTATTTCACCGCTGTTGTTATTTCACTATTTCCACTGCCATAAAACCGTTACTACTGATAAACTCTTGCGAGCAAGTCTGTTTCAGTGCAGCTGAATTGACAACTCCGCTGTTAAGGCTTACAAGTATTCTTTGTCTCCCTTGTGTCGAATCAATAAATTGGGTAATACTTCCCTCAAGACTGTTGCGATCCCCTATACTTGTGGGTCATCACTATTGCACGTGACTTGTGCTCACTGAAGTGTGGGACCTCACGCATGGGCACCACACGTAAGTGACAGACCTGTTGATGTAAAAACTCGGTTGATTATTATACTACTACATTTATACAAAGTTTCCTATGGATTCAAGGGTACGAAAGCCAAGTTAAATCATTTACATGACATTATTTTTTCCATGAAGCCAAGTTAACTCATTTATCAATTGGTACATTTTGGAGTGACTAAGAAGGATCCAGGCTTACTTTTTCATTTTCATGTTTTAAACATGTTTAAATCTTGGTCAAACCTATGACTTGACCAAGATTCAAATGGGCATAAAAATTCAAAAAAAAGAAAAACAAAAGCACACCGTCTTCCTATGTCATATATCAAGGTGATAAACAAGGTCTGCCATATTCAAACCACAAAAATCATGTATCTACCCCCTAACCCTAAACAAGGATCCAGGCTTACCCTTTTCATTTTCATGTTTTTAAACTTGTTCAAATCTTGGTCAAACTTAGGATTTGACGAAGATTCAAATGGGCGTAAAAATACTTAGAAAAATCATGTACGTATCTACCCCAAACCCTAAACTCTATCTTACGAAGCCAAGCATGAAGAGAAGTGGTTTTGGTTTCAAACATGGAAATTTCAAAAACCTCCCAAAAGCTTCATTTTAGAGTGACTAAGAAGGATCCATGCTTACCTTTTATTTTCATGTTTTAAACATGTTCAAATCTTGGTCAAACCGTACGTACCTAGGATTTGACCAAGATTCAAATGGGCATAAAAATTCAAAAAAAATGAAAAACCAAAGCACATAGCCTAGCTTCTTATATATGCCATATAGTAAGCACTCAAGCTAGTTGATAAACAAAGTCTAGACATATTCAAACCAGAAAAATCATGTATCTACCCCTAACCCTAAACTTTGTCTTAATTATGAAGTCAAGCACGAAGAGAAGTCGTTTTGGGTTTCAAACATGGACATTTCAAAAACCCTCCCAAAAGCTTCATTGTGGTGTGACGTACTAAGAAGGATACATGCTTACATTTTCAACAACCCCCCTAAAAGCTTCATTATAGAGTGACTAAGAAGGATCCAGTCTGGCGGGCTTACCTTTTATTTTCTTGTTTTAAACTTGTTCAAATCTCGGTCAAACCTAGGATTTGACCAAGATTCAAAATGT
Organism: Lolium multiflorum; assembly: GCA_030979885.1. Lineage (NCBI taxonomy): Eukaryota > Viridiplantae > Streptophyta > Magnoliopsida > Poales > Poaceae > Lolium > Lolium multiflorum. The sequence continues at coordinate 32,718 of JAUUTY010001413.1, forward strand.
GCATCAAAATTCAAAAAAATTATAAAAATTAAAAACCAAATTAAAGCACATAGTGTTCTTATGTCATATAGTAATTAAAGTTGATAAACAAGGTCTAGACACATATTCAAACAAGACAAATCATGTATCTATACCCTAACCCCTAAACTCTATCTTATGAAGTCAACAACATGAAGAGAAGTGGTTTTGGTTTCAAACATGGAAATTTCAAAAACCTCCAAAAAGCTTCATTTTAGAGTGACTAATATATATAAGAAGGATCCATGCCTGCTTACCACCTTTTCATTTTCATATTTTAAACTTGTTTAAATCCGTGTCAAATTAAACCAAGGATTTGACCAAAAGATTCAAATGGGCATAAAATTTAAAAAAAAATCAGAAAAATGAAAAACAAAAGCATATAGTCTTCTTATGTCATATAGTAAGCATTCAAGTTGATAAACAAGGTTTGGACATGCATATTCAAACCTAGGCAAATCATGTATCTATCCCCTAGCCCCTAAACTCTATCTTATGAAGTCAAGCATGAAGAGAAGTGGTTTTGGGTTTCAAACATGGAAATTTCAAAAACCTCCCAAAAACTTCATTTAGAGTGACTAAGAAGGATACAGGCTTCCCTTTTCATTTTCATGTTTTATACTTGTTTAAATCTTGGTCAAACCTAGGATTTGACAAAGATTCAAATGTGCATCAAAATAAAAAATCAGAAAAATTAAAAACCAAAGCACATAGTTTTCTTATGTCATATAGTTAGCATTAAAGTTGATATAAACAAGGTCTAGATATATTCAAACAAGAAAAATCATGTATCTACCCCTAACCCTAAACTCTGTCTTATGTAGTCAAGCATGAAGAGAAGTGGTTTTGGGTTTCAAACTTGGAAATTTCAAGAACCCCCAAAAGCTTCATTTTAGAGTGACTAAAGGATCCAGGTCGGGCTTACCTTTTATTTTCATGTTTTAAAATTGTTCAAATCTTGGTCAAACTGTACCTAGGATTTGATCAAGATTCAAATGGGCATAAAATTTCAAAAAAATGAAAAACCAAAGCATATAGCCTTCTTATGTCATATAGTAAGCACTCAAGTTGGTAAACAAGGTCTAGACATATTCAAACCAGAAAAATCATGTTTCTACCCCTAGCCCTAAACTTTGTCTTATGAAGTCAAGCACGAAGAGAAGTCGTTTTGGATTTCAAACATGGAAATTTCAAAAACCTTCCCAAAAGCTTCATTTTGGAGTGACTAAGAAGGATACAGGCTTACCTTTTCATTTTCATGTTTTAAACTTGTTTAAATATTGGTTAAGCCTAGGATTTGACCAAGATCAAATGGGCATAAAAATTCAGAAAAAATCAAAAAAATGAAAACCAAAGCACATAGTATTATTATGTCATATAGTAAGCATTCAAGTTGATAAACAAGGTCTAAACAACAAACTAGACAAATCATGTATCTACCCCCTAACCCTAAACTCTGTCTTATGAAGTCAAGCATGAAGAGAAGTGGTTTTGGGTTTCAAACTTGGAAATTTCAAGAACCCCCCAAAAGCTTCATTTTAGAGTGACTAAGAAGGATCCATGCTTACCTTTTCATTTTCATGTTTTAAACTTGTTTACATCTTGGTCATAGCTAGTGTATTTGACCAAGATTCAAATGGGCATAAAATTAAAAACAAAAAAAATGAAAAACCAAAGTACATAGTCTTCTTATGTCATATAGTAAGCATTCAAGCTGATAAACAAGGTCTAGACATATTCAAACCAAACAAATCATGTATCTACCCCCTAACCCCTAAACTTTATCTTATGAAGCCAAGCATGAAGAGAAGTGGTTCTTGGTTTCAAACATGGAAATATCAAAAACCTCCCAAAAGCTTCATTTTAGAGTGACTAAGAAGTATCCATGCTTACCTTTTCATTTTCATATTTTAAACTTGTTTAAATCATTGTCAAACCTAGGATTTGACCAAGATACAAATATGGGCACAAAACCCTCTTAGCCAAAATCAACTACGAGCAAGATTTTCTGTATTGTAGATGCCCCAATTGACTCTCATCCCCAATGTAGTCTTTTTTATGTCAGTATAGACTTCTTTACTGGATGTATACTATCGTACATGGCATGCATTTGCCTAATGAGCAGCATTGTTTAGCCGTTCTAGCCAACCCGATCAATCTGTCAAGCTTCATGCACGAGATGCCATGTTTATGGCCCTTTTGTTGTGGCTTTTTTTGGCTTTTGGCTTTGGCAAAAGCCAAAAAAAGCACGTAAATAGGTGCTTTTTTGGGCTTTTGGATTTTGGAAGCCAAGAACAAAGATTCTATTCTTTTGGCTTCCAAAATCCAAAAGCCCAAAAAGCACCTATTTAGGTGCTTTTTTTTTGGCTTTTGCCAAAGCCAAAAGCCAAAATAAGCCACAACAAAAGGGTAATTTACTCCCTCGCTCCGGTGATCCGATCCATATTTCTTGGTGCTAAAAAGAATGTGAATCGGAGGGAGTACTTTTCTTAGATAGTACTATATCAGTTCAAAAAAAAAGTACTACTACATCACAAATGCATCAAAAGAGTACTACTGTACATCACAAGACCACGACAGTTGTATAGTAGAGTTTAATGCTGAACTTTAAACAGGACCAGGAGCATCAGGGCCAGCAGCAGGGGCGTTGACCGGCAACAAACCAGTCAAAAGACGTAAGGAAGAGGCCATATGCTGCGTGCTTGGCCTTGATTGCAGGGTGGTGATTCTTCGCCGCTCGCCATGTATTCACGCCGTACCAGTTCCGCGTCGCCCGCGAGCGGATCGAAGCGATCCCGCGCGCCGGACACGCTCGAGGAGGCGTGGCGGCTCCAGTGCAAGCAGTCCGCCGCCGGGAGTCGGCGCGCGGCGTGCAGGTACAGAGGCTCCCTGTACATGCCGTCGTCGCTCCGCGAGTTCGCCCCGGGCGGGCTCTGGTACAAGGCGGATCCGCCGCTCAAACCGATGAGCGGCCCCGTCTTCAACAAATGGCGCGCCGACCGGGAGAGGAACCGCCGGTCGAAGGCGGCGTGGGAGGCGAGCACCAGCGGCGGATTCGCGCCGCCAGCCGGCGAGGAGGCGGAGGAGGCGGAGGAAGGGGAAGACCCCCTCTTCTTGAAGGCGCTGGCCGCGTCCCTCAAGGACGATGCCGACAAGAAGAGGGCGGAGGAAGAAGACAAGGCGGCGGCCATCGCCGCCGTGAAGGAGAAGGAGGCGCGGGATGCGGAGGAGAACGCGACCATCATCTTCCTCGACGACTAGATAGGTTAGAAGTCGCGATAAGGATCGCGCAATTCTGTATGTATGATCCGTATGTATGATCAACTATGAATTATGAACAATGAACTATCAAACCAAACCACATAGTTTTTTTTATGTCATATAGTAAGAATTCAAGTTGATAAAACAAGGTCTAGACATATTCAAACTAGACAAATCACGTATATCTACCCCTAACCCTAAACTCTGTCTTATGAAGTAAAGCATGAAGAGAACTGGTTTTGGGTTTCAAACATGGAAATTTCAAAAACCTTCCCAAAAGCTTCATTTTGGAGTGACTAAGAAGGATGCAGGCTTACCTTTTCATTTTCATGTCTTAAACATGTTTAAATCTTGGTTAAACCTAGGATTTGACCAAGATCAAATGTGCAAAAAAAATCAGAAAAAATCAAAAAAATGAAAACTAAAGCACATAGTATTCTTATGTCATATAGTAAGCATTCAAGTTGATAAACAAGGTCTAAACATATTCAAACCAGACAAATCATGTATCTACCCACTAACCCTAAATTCTGTCTTATGAAGTCGATCAAGCATGAAGAGAAGTGGTTTTGGGTTTCAAACATGGAAATTTCAAAAACCTCCCAAAAGCTTCATTTTAGAGTTACTAAGAAGGATCCATGCTTACCTTTTATTTTCATGTTTTAAACATGTTCAAATCTTGGTCAAACCGTACCTAGGATTTGACCAAGATTCAAATGGGTATAAAAATTCAAAAAAACTGAAAAACCAAAGCACATAGCCTTCTTATGTCATATAGTAAGCACTCAAGTTGGTAAACAAGGTCTAGAGATATTCAAACCAGAAAAATCTTGTATCTACCCCTAACCCTAAACTTTGTCTTATGAAGTCAAGCACGAAGAGAAGTCGTTTTGGGTTTCAAACATGGAAATTTCAAAAACCTTCCCAAAAGCTTCATTTTGTGACTAAGAAGGATGCAGGCTTACCTTTTCATTTTCATGTTTTAAACTTGTTTAAATCTTGGTCAAACCTAGGATTTGACCAAGATCAAATGGGCATAAAAATTCAGAAAAAATCAAAAAATGAAAACCAAAGCACATAGTATTCTTATGTCATATATTAAGCATTCAAGTTGATAAACAAGGTCAAGACATATTCAAACCAGACAAATCATGTATCTACCCTAACCCTAAACTCTGTCTTATGAAGTCAAGCATGAAGAGACGTGGTTTTGGGTTTCAAACATGGAAATTTCAAGAACCCCCCAAAAGCTTCAATTTAGAGTGACTAAGAAGGATCCAGGTCGAGCTTACCTTTTATTTTTATGTTTTAAACTTGTTCAAATCTTGGTCAAACCTAGGATTTGACCAAGATTCAAATGGGTATAAAAAAATGAAAAACCAAAGCACATAGCCTTCTTATGTCATATAATAAGCACTCAAGTTGATAAACAAGGTCTAGACATATTCAAACCAGGAAAATCATGTATCTACCCCTAACCCTAAACTTTGTCTTATGAAGTCAAGCACGAAGAAGTCGTTTTTGGGTTTCAAACATGGAAATTTCAAAACCTCCCCAAAAACTTCATTTTGGAGTGACTAAGAAGGATACAGCTTACCTTTTCATTTTCATATTTTAAACATGTTTAAATCTTGGTCAAACCTAGGATTTGACCAAGATTCAAATGGGCATAAAAATTTAAAAAAACATGTACGTATCTACCCCTAACCCTAAACTCTATCTTACGAAGTCAAGCATGAAGAGAAGTGGTTTTGGGTTTCAAACATGGAAATTTCAAAAACCTCCCAAAAGCTTCATTTCAGAGTGACTAAGAAGGATCCAGACCGGGCTTACATTTTATTTTCATATTTTAAACTTGTTCAAATCTTGGTCAAACCGTACCTAGGAATTGACCAAGATTCAAAAAAAAATGAAAAACCAAAGCACATAGCCTTCTTATGTCATATAGTAAGCACTCAAGTTGATAAACAAGGTCTAGTCATATTCAAACCAGAAAAATCATGTATCTACCCCTAAGCCTGAACTTTGTCTTATGAAGTCAATCACGAAGAGAAGTCGTTTTGGGTTTCAAACATGGAAATTTCAAATACCTTCCCAAAAGCTTCATTTTGGAGTGACTAAGAAGGATGCAGGCTTACCTTTTCATTTTCATGTTTTAAACATGTTTAAATAAGGATGCGTGGTTCTGAAACCTCATACACATTGTTGCAAAAGTAATTACATCACCTAAACAATACTACCAGTTCATAATTCTAAACTTATGTACAATCTTGGAAACATATAACGCCAGCCTAGTTCACCAATTATCATCATCCCTCTTGATGCGCTTGCCGGTGCCGCTTGTACCTGCCTCCCATGGGTTGGCAGTCCAAGTTCTGCACTCGTTCGCACTTCGTGTGTCGGGAATCCTTGTTGGAGCTTCCCAACCAGATACAGGCCCTGCCCTTGCTAGCTCACCACATCCAGCCGTTGCCCTAGCTTGCTCACCATGTGAACCGCCATCCCACGGAGACCCCGAAGTAGGCTCGCACGGGTCCTTTATCCATGGTGGCATATTCTTCGGATCAAATGGTATGTTGTGCCTAAAGCAATAAGATACAAATTCCCAGTAGGTTGTCCCGACACACTGCTTCTTCTCGTCGCGCCAGGCAGGGGGAAGAGCGGCCAACCTAGCCGCTTCCTTGCAATCCGGGCAAACCACTTCCCTTGGAATTGGTTGTGCTTGACGCTGCCCATCATTGATTTTTTTGAGTCGCCTGTACAACTCAAAACTGACATACCCATCAATCGCAGCATACCTCAAGTTTACTTCAGGCAATGGCATGCACTCCCATTGATCGTGGCTGCTAGTAGGGAACTTGGTCTTCATGTCTTTGTAAGATGGGTCAATGATGGCGGCTGCCAAATCACCCATGCCAGTCCTATTGCCAGGACCATTGAAATTGATCATATCCTGAATGTCAATCCAATTATGTTTAGGAATTTTAATGCCATCTCTAGCAAACCTGCTAGAGTCACCCCTGATGTCAACAGTTGTGAAACAAATTCCTTTATGTTGAAGGAATTCTTGCAGTGCCAGATTATCAGGACTCCTGCATGTTAACACAAATCAATCTTGTAAGATCGTATATGCTGAAATAGTACACATATTTTTCTTCCAGTAAACTGTATACTTGTTGCAGTGAAACAATGATTTTGCATCAGTGATACACATCAAAATAACATGAATTATTGTTGCGACTATATGATCTAATTATTTAAGTGTCAAGTTAAGATTCAGTTACTATATGTTAATATCTTGACATCCATGCCGATTATCGGTGAGTATGAGTACATGAAATTTGTGCAAATTTTGAGTACCAAAATCATGAAACTAGATATCGTGGTCAATCCAAAAAAATTATACAAGTATGTTGGATATTACGTTCCAGACCACATTTTTCATACAAGTTAGTTTGTTCGTGTTTTCATACAAGTTAGAACCTAGTCTATGTCGAAATAAAAAAGCAGATCCAAGATAAAGGAAGAGTTTCTATATTAAAAAACAAAAGGATAAAGGAAGGCATGTGAAGAACATACCTGCAGAAATGGTACACCAGGACGTGGTCGTCCATGGCCAACTGAACGACGGCGGTACTTACTTGGTCCGCAGTGTATTCTAGGTCGAGGCCGACGAACCTGGACCTGTCCTCTAGTAGCTTTTGTTCGTACATCTTGAGGGTGTGCTCGAGAACGGAAGGGTCATTCGTGTAGACCACGTTCACCTTGGTCGTCCCATGGGGAACGACGCTCCTCTTTAGCGTAAACAGGCCGCCGTCGGCCATGGCAGCGCTGAAGCACGTCGAACTGATCGGAGGGATTGAGGGGGAGGGAGGGAGAGCAACTGCAAACAATGGGGTTTTTTGGAACTTGCCGAAATGCAGGGGAGAACGAACCGCCAGGGGTTGTTTAGTGGGGACAGATGGGAATAATACTGCGATGAGGTTGAGGAATTAACTCCAACCGCCATTTAAATCTAGTACTCCCTATAGTCAGTTGATAGGAAATGGACGGGCAAGATTGATTCTAGGGAGGCGAATCCCAGTATTTTCCCAATTTATTTGAGTTGTAATATAACCATCGTTAATACTTGAATTGAAAAATATTTACAAAATTAATTTATTATATACTACATGATGAGATAATCCAACAAACCATGGAAATGCATGGCCATCCAACCATGTCACCCGCTTGTGAAAATTGTATAGGTGGTAGTGTGCGCAATACACGCGGTAGCCACTTCACAAATACATCCTTTTAATTTTGCCCCCCTTAATTCGGCCAATAAAAATGAAAAGACTTTATGTGGAAAACCAAAAAAACTGTATTTGGCAAAGTATAGTCGAAAATAAGAAGTTTTTCATTGATCTCTTAAAAAAGGGGTCATGATTCGAAAGTTCGCCATGCATGGTTCTTGCGGTAACCAAGCTAGCTCACCCATGTGGCAAGAAGCGAATCAATGTCCAACATGCATGGTTCCAAAAATATATATTTACAGAATGATTCTGCTTCTCAAGAATATTTGCATGCCATCATGTTTGTTATTTTTCCTAGATAAAAGTAGTAATTGGTGACTTCGTGATTGCCTTGCTTGCTGATTTCAATAAGTTTGAACCTCATTTTGGCTTTATTTCAAATTTAGGCAAAAACTTCTTGGCAATCGACTTTGTGAGCTACTATACTTGGATGCAACCCACATTTTCGTTGGCTAATGTTTTCTGATTCCACAACAATAGGGCACATCCCTATATCATCCCAAATTTTGAATTCTTTTTAGTTTGGTTGATGACCACCATTCATATCCGAACTTAATTAATTGGAGTACACATGATGGTTTCATGGTAAGCTAGTTTGACAAATTAGCCTTCGAAATGGCGATTCGCCTACCATGCATGCATGTTTGGCCTACCCGTGAAATTTTGATTTGTGGTATTGTGCACACACGTACTGCACATGATAGCGAATAAACAAAACACATATTCGGACCCCTTTGGCCAGCAAGGGCATGTTTGGTTCCTAGCCACAATTTGTCAAGAAGCCAAAATTTGGCAGCCATGCATATAGTTTATTTGGCATGTGTTTGGTTTTTGCCACAATTTGGCTTATCACACTTCATTGCATGTATATATGGTCCATTTGTCATAGACTCAACTTTTTTTTACAAAGTTTTGACAAAGTTTGGCTTTAATATTTTAAGCCACAATTTGGTGGCTAGCCATACTAGCTTTTTTTTTGGCTAACCACACTTTGGCTTTGGAAAAATGTGGCTACCAAACATGGGTCCTAATAAAAAGAAAACAACACACTAATGTGTGGTAAACCAAAAATCCCTACTTTGCAAAGTTGCATATGTGCAAAAGGGGGGCAATGCATGCATTATTCAGAAGTTGATTGTGGTTTTCGTAGTGTAACCAATTAATTAAGCTTACATATGGGAAGAGGCTAGCGAGGCGAACTCAAGCAGCTATGGTTCCAATGTTGTCAAGTTTGAAGTGGACACTGCATGAAGCTTGCTCAAATTAATGGGTAGAAAGCCAAAAGCAGTCCATATTTATTCTATATGTGTGTGAATAATAACTCTTCACCCCAAACCTCTATGTATGATAGGGTTTTATATTTTTTACTTGTTAGTAGTAAGTACATGTCATGTGATGGCTCCATGCACATGTTTCACAACTTTTTTTTGGATTTGTTTCTACCTCATTTGGTTGGTTTCAAATTTGCTCAAACTTCCTATGCGCGCTATGTTGTACTATTGGGACCCATGTTTGGGCTTTGTTTGTGGTACCACACTTGCAGGGTACCTCCAAGTATTTTATTCCCAAAAATTATGAATTCTAATTAAATGGTGAACTATAAACTGATCATCTAAAGTTGGAAAATAAAATCCATATATAGCTACACATCTAGATATGTGTATAAGGTAGACAAACTGCATTGCCACACATGCCTTATATAAGTTTGTTTTTTCTAGCGGAGTGGATTCCCTAATCACCCCACGGTTGTGACATTGTCAATGTTGTCATGATAAATAACATTGCGAGACTTTCCATCTTATTCTTTTTTGTAGAAATGATTGTCCCATTATGGCAAACGTCCCCATTCGTTTTTCAAATTAAGTAAACGTTATAGGATGAAAATTCATTGAAGTGACAAATTTTCTAGATTTCTAACTATTTTAGCTCATTCAAACAAGTTTGCAATAGGCCGACCTGTTGTCCAGTGACAATTTTAGAGTACAATTTGATCAACATCACAAAAAAGTGCTTTTAAGGCTCGTAAGTAGTATCATACATGCCATGTTGGCAAAAATCTAATGTGTCACATCAATTATGAGGTGAGAGATGAGAGTAGTATTATAACACATAAACCTAGAAAACTTAGAAAACTTCATGACAAATACATCATGTACACACATTTGCATTGAGATTCTACAAAACTTTAAATATGACATAAGTATGAACCATATTATGATACTATGCATTGTGGAGGTAGTATCACAAACTAGTAGTGTATGATACTACGTACTACGTACTTCCCATTGTGACTAGTCTTAATCACTCTGACCTCGCCGTCTCGCCGTCTTACTATAGTACATACTACACCCCCACTCCGTCTCTCATACATCGCCCCACTCGTTTCCCACTCCGTCTCTCATACAGCGGCTGCGCCTGTAGATATCTTCGAGGATCTGGGCGATTTTGACCCGCTTTTCGGCGCTCGCCGTTTCAAGGTGAAGACCCCAATCTTAGCATGCATGTTGGACCAATTAGGAGTACAAAATTATGTTCTAAATGTTGCTCAAACTTTCCATACAACTAATATATAACTTATACTACGTAGGTTACACCATCGAAATAGGTATGACCAGTTGAGAAATGGGAACAATAACTTGGAACCTTTCTTACTATCGAGTGGGACGTGTGATATTGGTGTGACCCTGCTTTTTTCTTCTTCTACATAATGGCTACATGATGGTTCTAGAAAGAAGTGTATGCTGTTGTGGTATCTCTTGACGCGAATCCCTCTAATCACAAGCGTTAGATTTTGGAAACCAACGGTTAGTACTGCTGTTACATCTCTAGTTCAAAACTGGTGCATTTTGTATGTTGTTGTAGTAGTCTAGTAGATAGATTCAGATGCATGGTCAGGAGTGCAAACATTTCGCAACTAGTTGATCCCTCATCTTATTGTCGGATGTCACATTTCGAGTTTGTAAAAAAATGTAAATTCAAATCATAGTCACGGGTTATGTTGTATCTTTCGCACATCTAAACATTTGTTTCAAAAGGTGACCATATGTGAGCTGTGGAAAAAAGAAAAGACCAAAGTGAATAATATTCCTTAACTATTCACATATCATTTGTCTTTTTTGTGCAAGCTAGAATTTTTTTTACATACTCATCTGTGACCTGTGGAGCAATACACAACATAATATGTGTCCCAGTTTTGTTTTTCTTCATATTTTTTAAAAGTGCAGAAGTGTGATATCCGATAATAGGATGCGAGTGCAACTAGTTGCAAATGAGATGCTAATGCATGCTGATATGATACTACCTCTGTCCATAAATAGATGTATGTCTTTTGTCGTGGCCCCATCCTACTTCTGCATTTTCTTTACGGCCATTTTTGAGTAGTTGCGACCTGGACGTGATCGGACTAGTCGATACTCGATAGTAGTCGTAGTACTGTACAACTTCTGCATGTGGCGTCAGCCTCTAGAGTAGTAGTACTAGCTAACGGATAGATTATATCTGGAGAAACTGACATGGCCATTGATATGACAAGACTATACCCGGATTCGGACGCATTGTAGTGACTCCATCAATGTTCCGCTATGATGGTCTATTTTACTGCTACACCAGATTGTCGACGCAGAGGATTCCTTGGCTTCCGCGCAAGACCCTTCCCAAAGAAGGCATCTGCTCTGGCCCGTTGATTCTATGTGGACGGTTCCAGATTGCTTTATGTGTTTTTGTACAGTATCAGATACTAGGTTTTCCTTCCCTCCATATTAGGGGTTGTTTGGTTTAGGGGATAGGTTTATGGGATGAGAGTATCCCCAACCACCTGGCTAGGATAGCCAATTTTTGTTGTTTGGATTCAAATAAATTGCTGAAAATTGGAAATAATATTACAGTTGTAGCAAATTACTAAATCGATCCAGAAAATATGTACATGGCTTCAAGAATCTTTTTGCCGAACTGAGTAGTCCGTAAATGATGTCCTTGGAGTAGTTTGTGAGTTAAAGAACGTCCATTTCGTCAAACTGACATGGCCTTTGATTTGACAAGAGAACACTAATATTTTGGACCTGAATCAGAGTGGTAAAGGCGTACAGCTCGATCAATGCAATGGTATGATGGCTATGCAGCTATACCTATATAGGAGTAGACTACTAGTAGACTTTGGGACACAGAGATTTGGCTTCCGCGGCCGACCCCGAACAAGATTCTTTTACATTGCCCATCTTTTCACTGACATTGAATCGCTGAAACTTGGGGTCCGCCTGTGGCAGGACCAGCCTGTCAATGGCCCAAAGTCTTATGTGCTCCCGCCCTTTGATTTTGGATGGACGGACAAGATTGCCCAGTCCCATCCCTGTCCTGTTCGTTCCAGTTTTCATCCTCCTCCCCGGGGAACCCTCCCCGGAGAGCTCTACACCGACCCCTTCTATCCCCACCTGCTTGTCCCTTCCTTCTTCCTCCAGCGATTCATCCATCGTTCAACAAGTTGTCTAAGAAGAACATGAAGAAGTGTAAGAAGAGGAAGGAGGCGTTGTTGTCTGAGACTAAATCCGCGGTGAAATCCATCCCGCTGAAAGTCCTGCAAACTCCGACTTTGAAAGTGTACCAGCGGCGCCGGCGGACAGGCATGTCTGCGCTTCCATCGCAAGCTCAGTCTGCTTCGGGCTTGTTGGGTCAGGGCAGAGTAATCCAGCAAGAGTCCTGGTAGGTTTTTATCGCCATGTGCTTTCTTTGCCCCCATGAACGCAGATTACAGCAAGGCAAACAGATCCAACTATTTTTTTACCCGGGAGAACCAGCTATTTGACCGTCTTTCTTCCAGGGCCGCCCGTTCAAGTGTCGCCCTTCCTACCGATGCCGAGAAATCGACCGTGTTTCGCCAAGATGGTGGGTACGAAGCTCCCCGGTATGTTTCCATCGCCATGCCGAAGTTTCTCTGCCTTCTGGCTGGCTAGCGGATCAAACAATTTAACCGTCTTTCTTCCATGGCGGCTGGTTTCAGCGCCATTCCTACCCAAGTTGAGAAATCGCTCGTTTCTCGCCAACCTGGTGGGTACGAAGCTCCTGGGTATGTTTCCATCGCCATGCCGGATTTTCGTTGAGTCCTTGCTGGCAGGCGGTGCCAACTAAACCGGCTATCATCTTCCAGGGCCGACGGTTCCAGGCTCGTGCTTTCTACCGCAGGATCCACTTCGTACTTAGCTATCGAGGACCCGTTGTTTGATGAGCACTTGTTAGCTCTCAAGAGCATTAATAATGTATGCACTATATAATATATATCCATTGCTTTTTTTTCTTCCTCTTCATCTCCGTACTGCATGAGGGCTTCTTTAATTCGTAGGACTTCTATAAGAATTGTGTAGCATTTAGATCCTATGGGTTTTTTTCCTACATTAGTTGTTTGATTTATAGAAATATATCCTATGTTTGTTCCTTTTTTCGAAATGGGGGACATATCACAGCCTCTGCATCAAAATGATGTATATGGCTGCTTTATTGCTTTCTTCAGTTCATACACAAATTATGACAACTTCTCACGGATCAGCTAGAGTCGACACAAAGATCCACCAACGAAACATAGAAAACAGCGGGTGCCAAAAAGGCAAAAACACATCAGTAAGTAATTCTATGAGGAAACTGCCAGCCACCCTGGCTGTAAAAATCCCGTGCGGCTGTCTCTAGTCAGTTGCACCCAGACTCCATGATATCCTGCTGATCCTCGGGCTGGAGATAAGAAACATACGGATCTAGTGAATAATCATAGGGATAACCTGCAAGAAGGGATGAGATTTGGGTTTATTAAACACGACTTCATTTTGTACATTCCAAATAGCCCATAAAATAGCGCATACACCCTCTCTAATGTATACAAAATCCTATGCTTTTCCTAATCTTATGATTTTCATATCCTGTGAATGAAAAAGGATCCCTGATTCGTTCCTGGTGAATTTTTCCATGCAGGAAGGGATTATGAGATTAAAGGGCCACAACACCACCCTTCAGAACAGAAACCTCAAACTCTTGCATAGGTTTGGTATCATGAATGCAGAATCAGAGACGAATGCCCAGTCTCCGGGAGAGGAGCAGCCAGTGCGCGTGTGTGCATCTTCGGCCGTGTATGTTTCCATTGCCGTGCCGCAGTTTCATCGCCTCCTTGCTGGCTGCCAGATCCAACTACTTAAATGTCTTTCTTCCAGGGATGGCGGTTCCATAGTTGAAGAGGTTCCTATGGACAAGGACTTTGCAGCTCTCAGGCATATTGAAGAGGTTGGCACTCCATTTGTTTATTTCTCCCCCCTCATCTGCACTCTGCATACTTCATTGCTGTTGAATTTGCAATGCAGGATGTGATAACACGATTCTCCGCGAAACTGGACCAGATCAAGGGCCACAACACCATCCTTCATAAGAAAATCCGCCACCTCGTGGGCAGGTGCATTTTAAATCGTGCCATATCGAAGGAGAATGCCCGTTCCATGCAATCTTCTTTTGATAAACGGTACTCAGACGTTCTCGTGGAGTGTGAGAAGTTGAAGAAGGAAGTCGAGGAACTACGCGCCCAGCCACCGATGAGTGTGGTCACTGACAAGGCTGGTCAGTGTGATTGCAACTGTGACTGTGAAAGTTTTCAACAGGAAGTGGAGTTGCATGCTGAACATGCGCAATATTTCGAGACGAAGTACTTGAAAGTTCGCACAGAGTGCGATAAGTTGAAGAAGGAAGTCGAGTGTCTCCGCTCCCAGCAGCCAACTATTGCGACATCAGGAGACCAGGGTGTGCTAATTGCAGCCAGAATTTTGGAATCGATGAAAAGTTGAATTTGGCTTTGTTGTGCAATATAGCAAGACCTGTTCCTCCTCTGCCTTTGTCTTTTGGCATAATTGCTTTGTCTTCAGTATTGACTCCTGAATGCTTCGTATATTTCTGACTGTTTCTGAATTATGTACAACTTTTGTAATATTGGTCAAACTAGTTTTGACCAGGGTTTGTGTAGGGTGGTTGAATTTTTTTGGTTGGTCCAAATTGTGTTGTGTGGTCCAAATGTGATGTATCATCACACCACCATGTGCCCCGCCACCCCCAGGTTTTGGTAATGCCATTCTGATACATGCTTCATAGAAGGAACATACATTTTTTCCGTTAGGGCATGACAATTTTGAAAAATTCAAACAAAAATGGGAAGAGAGAATGGTAACATCATTTTCCATGTGATGCCCCTGTGCCAAATTTTGGTTCATTTTAAGAATGTAAGGTGACAAATTACTCGAGGAAGCTAGTTGGAGTAGACGGGCATGACCGGATTGGCATAGGGGATTTATTTTTTGAAGGATGTTATTTTTCATGGACAATATCTGACACAAACAATAAAATGTTAAGGTCTCATATTATTCTGAATGATTGTGAATTACTTATGACGTTTGGAAGTATTGGTATACGTGAGAATCGAGTACATGCACGACTTCACGCGTCCACAACTAATCGGCCTCATCGTCTCTCGCGTCCACAACTAATGCCATTCTGATACAGAGAGTCAGAGGCTATAAAATAATCGGCCTCATCGTCTCTCGCGAGCTCGTCCTCTCCCCTCCCATCAACTCACCGCACCTCCGAGGCATCGACTTCCTCGTTTCCAACCGCAGCAGCATGAAGACAGGTCTTGCGTACGAGGCGGAGCAATCGGCGGCCGCTCGCGCAGAGGATGCCTCTGCGGTAGTGGCCGTCGCGGCGGGTGAGGCTTCACCGGGCACCCAGGCCGCTCGTCTCCTCTGCTTGTCTGATTCTTCGACCTCGGTCGAAACGGGCGTCCTGGCCGTCGAGGAGAAGGTGGATAGCAACGCCGTTGCTCCCGCCGAAGATCTGCAAGGCGTTGCAGGCCACCACGGCGAGGTCTTCCTAGACCCGGTGCTGGACGCGGACCTCGACCCCTTCGACGATTTCGGCCCAAACGTTCAGTTCCAGGAGGATGTTGAGGGTGACGACGAGGAGGTACTTCTCTTTTACCGAAACTGTCCCGATCCTTTTTGTGTCATATTACTGTTCACGTGGTTTGCACGAACCTGGTTCTTGATTGATTTGATCTCCTACCTTGTTCTTGTAGACGTACTTGATTCTACGGTTCGTACGGTCAGATTCTAGTTTAATTTCGACTAATCTGCCATGTAGTTGGCTTGATTTGTCATATAATTAATTTATGTGTTCATACTTAGTGGACTTGCAATTGTTGTGGCTTATGTTCATTGCTGTTCATAGGGTTTTCTCGTGATTTAGTATGATTTCTTCTGCCATTTACTTGTTCTACACATTTAATTTTAGGGTTTCTAAGGTTTGCTTATGATAGTGCAGTATTTATTCGATCTGTCATTAAGCACCTGATTATTATGTACTTTATAATTCACAGGAATATTCTGATGACATGGACGACAACAAGGAGCGCAGGGACCAGAAGAGCCGCTACGTTCTGAAGCGGCTGAAGGGTGGTGAAATTCGTTTCTGCATGCGCGGGGAGCTATTTTGCCCATTCTGTGGCAAAATCCTCCAGAAGGACATCCGCAGCCTGATCCAGCATGCGACGGGTGTAGGCCTAAGTACATCGGGGAAGCACCGCCCTGCAACCAAGGCCAAGCACGCATCATATGGCCTCTTCCTCCAGAATTACGTCTTGCCTGGCTTGTTCCCAGTCAACGCCCCTGCTGCTGGCCCTCATGCTCCTGGTCCTGGTTGGTCTAAATGATGTAATCTTATTCCCTTTGGAAGTTCAGCATTAAACTCTACTAGTACAACCGTGGTGGTCTTGTGATGTAGTACTCTTTTGATGCATTTGTGATGTAGTAGTACTTTTTTTTTTGAAATGGTATAGTACTACTAGTATCTAAGAAAAGTACTCCCTTCGATTCACATTCATTTTACACCAAGAAATATGGATCGGAGTGAGGGAGTAAATTAAACATGGCATCTCGTGCATGAAGCTTGACATATCGATCAGGTTGGCTAGAATAGCAATACAATGCTGCTCATTAGGCAAATGCATGCCATGTAAAGAAGTCTATACTGACATAAAAAAAGACTACATTGGGGATTAGAGTCAATTGGGGCATCTACAATACAGAAAATCTTGCTTGTAGCTGATTTTGGCTAAGAGGGTTTTACTCACATTACACGTGCCACTTTCCTTGTCTGCAAAACAAGTTCCAATAA
Source organism: Lolium multiflorum (assembly GCA_030979885.1). Lineage (NCBI taxonomy): Eukaryota > Viridiplantae > Streptophyta > Magnoliopsida > Poales > Poaceae > Lolium > Lolium multiflorum. Next base: position 49,478 of record JAUUTY010001413.1, read on the forward strand.
AGGAAGAGGAAAGAAAAGGACATTGTGGGCGAGATTGAACACCTTTTTATGTGTTAAGCTGAGGCCTTGTTTAGCTGAGGATTTCGACTTAGGCCTAACAGCTAGCACACCCACAAATAAATCTCCTTGCGCGCACCACTGTCAGCAAAAATAACAGAATTAGCACGCAAGATTAAGAACGAAGTGAATTTAAGTAACTTGGTAAGCTTTTCAAGCAATATATTCAGAGAAAGAGCACACATGTTCGGCTCGAAATAATCGTAAGAGAAGAACAATAAATCTAAGGCACCCCACTTCATCGGAAGAAGGGGCGCGACAACGCATGGATTCATATATACCTTGAGTCGACGCTGGCTCATAGAAGGGCGGCCGCGCCTCGAGGATGCCGGCGACGTCTCCACCTCGGTATCTCACATGTGACTGCTTATCGGCGGGTGGTGCGCCGCGCCATGTAGAAGATCTATCAAGAGAGGAGAGCCCGATGACGCTACCGACGCCTCAACCTTGATAGCACCGACCTGTTGCTCCGCACCGAGATGCGCCACGTGCAAGATTTAGCGGATGCGCCAATTTCAGAGATATGTCATGATCGTTGTAACAAATTTCACCGTGATGATGATTTGATCCTGCACTCGGCCTTGAACACAAGTACTAGTACAGTCTCACAATTTTTTTATCATTATACTTTGCGAGATTTAGCGGATGCGCCAATTTTAGAGATATGTCATGATCGTTGTAACGAATTTCAACGTGATGATGATTTGATCCTGCACTCGGCCTTGAACATAAGTACTAGTACATTCTCACAATTTTTTATCATTATACTTTGCGAGATTTAGCGGATGCGCCAAATTCAGAGATAGATCATGATCATGGTAACACACTTTTCAATGTAATGATGATTTGATGTTGCACTCGACCTTGAACATAAGTCCTAGTACGGTCTCACAAGTATCATTATACTTTGCAAGTTTTAGCGGATGCGCCCATTTTCAGAGGTAGATCATGATCATGGTAACAAATTTTAAACGTGATGATGATTTGATGTTGCACTCGACCTTGAACAGAAGTACTACTACTGTCTCACAATTTCTTTATCATTATACTTTGCAAGATTTAGCGGATGCGCCAAATTTAGAGATAGATCATGATCATGGTAACAAATTTTCAACATGATGATGATTTGATGTTGCACTCGGGCCTTGAACAGAAGTACTAGTACGGTCACTAATTTTTTTAGCATTATACTTTGCAACGAATGCACCAATTTCAGGTGCATGTCACCAGATCTGTGTCCGATGATGATCATGGTAGTAACCGATGTTCAACTTGATGATGATTTGATTTTACAGTCGGCCTTGAACAGAGGTACTAGTACGGTCTCACAATTTTTTATCATTATACTTGGACCTTAGCGAAATTCAAAATCTCATAGCGGCAAAACTTCCCGCCCACAAAATACAAAAATTTCACACGCTTCCAAATTCCCATTCTACCCCTGTGGAGATGACAGCAAAGTCGGTTGGTGGGGGGGTCTGCCCGTCATTTTTTGGATCACCACCTCCCTAGCCCCGGAAACCCTCCCAAAAAAATTCATTTCCCTCAGACCACCCACCGGAACTTCCCAAGTCCCTCTCTCCCACCTCCACGACCACCGCACCGGAACATCCCCGCCGGACTTCCCTGGCCTACCCGAGCCCTCGCGATCCTCGTCATCCGGCTGCCTGCCGGAGCCGCTTCATCGACGCCGTCATCAACCGGACCGGATCATCCCCGCCGAACCTCGAAACCATATGCTCATCTAGCAGTCTACCGCAGTCGCTTCAGCTGCGGCATCGTCCACCCCACCGGAGCCGCTTCGCCGGATCCGTCGTCCACCGCATCGGATCTTGCTCACCGACACCGCTGTGTGTATGAACCGATTCGCTTTCACGCGCGTGCATGATCTATTCTACTATCGCTTTTCTATTGCTTGCCTGCAAGTTCTTGTTTAATCTTGGGGGAACCTGTTTGTGCTAACGACGCGCCGTTACGTTTTTGCAGATGAGATGAGTAACCATGAAGTGTAATGGCCGTCTCTCCAACCCCAAGTAGCACATGTAGCGTACTTCATCACCGGATCTATCAACCCCAGGAAGATCTGCTGTGACTCCCACAGAGTGCTTCTCCTAATGTAAGTCCCTTGTTTTAGCGCCATGTTCTGGGTTCAGATGCTTGTTTGTCTGAAGCTCTTTTAGTTCATTCCTAGCTATGACCGTAACACCTTGCTATTTTCTACTTCATTGCTAACTTTAAGCGATTGAACATTTTGGTTTGCATTCCCTGCTCTGTAGATGTAGCCATCATAACTTCTATCTTGCTCATTCGTACAAAAATTATAGGTATTATAGTAACATCCTGCTATTATTTAGTTCATGGCCAATTTTAAGTAATTGCACATGTTGGTTCGCATTCCCTGCTCTATAGCTTTTGGCATCGTAACTTCTATATTTGGTTTACATTCCCTGCTCTGTAGATCTAGCCATCATAACTTTATCTTGCTCAGTCGTTGTTACAAAAATTATGGCCTGCTACTATGTTGTTTGTGCCAATTTTTTACTCCATGAACATGTTGGCTTGCATTCCCTGTACTACAGATGATGCCATTGTTTTGTATCTAGTTCATTGTAAGCTAACAAAGTAAGGACTTAGTTTGGCATGCTATCACTCTGCTATCTAGCCTGTAGTACAAATAAACTTGTCATACTACTAGATAATAATTTTGTGTGCCATCTTGTTCTTCAAAAGCTGCATTATTGACTTGTTTCTCTGACTTGGCATGACGCTCACATATGGAAAGCTGAACATATTGGTTTGCATTCCCTCTTATACAAGTTCACAGGTGATCCCACTATATTTTGTATCTGGTCCATCCTAAGCTCCAGCATTAACTATCCTCTATGTGTT
>JAUUTY010001414.1:0-52289 GCA_030979885.1 Lolium multiflorum
AAGGTTGTGATGTGCTGTTGCCACTATGGATAAAACATTGATTCTATGTCTAAGGATGTAGTTGTCGATTACATTACGCACCATACTTAATGCAATTATCTGTTGCTTAGCAACTTAATACTGAATGGGGTTCGGATGATAACCTGAAGGTGGACTTTTTAGGCATAGATGCAGTTGGATGGCGGTCTATGTACTTTGTCGTAATGCCTAATTAAATCTCACTATATTTATCATATCATGTATATGCATTGTTATGCCTTTCTCTATTTGTCAATTGCCGGACTGTAATTTGTTCACCCAACATGCTTTTATCTTATGGGAGAGACACCTCTAGTGAACGGGCCCCGGTCCTATTCTTTACATAGCATACAATCTACTGCAATTGTGTTTTACTGTTTTCTTGCAAACAATCATCTTCCACTCGATACGCTTAATCCTTTGTTACAGCAAACCGGTGAGATTGACAACCTCAACATTTCGTTGGGACAATGCCAGGTTTGTGTAGGTTCCGCGTTGGCGCCGGAGTCCCTGGTGTTGCGCCGCATCATTTCGCGACCATCAACCTTCAACGTGCTTCTTGGCTCCTCTGGTTCGATTAAACCTTGGTTTCTTTCTCAGGGAAAACTTCCTTTGTCATGGCATCATACCTTCCTCTTGGGGTTCCCAACGGACGTGTACATCTACGCGCATCAAGCTTTGTTTACGGCGCCGTTGCCGGGGAGATCAAGACACGTTGCAAGGGGAGTCTCCACTTCTCAATCTCTTTACTTTGTTTTTGTCTTGCTTAATTTTATTTACTACTTTGTTTGCTGCACCTAAACAAAACAAAAAAATTGGTTGCTAGTTTTACTTTATTCACTGTCTTGCTCTCTTATGTATCAAAAATACGAAAAATTAGTTACTTGTCTTTACTTTATTCGCCTTGTTTACTTTTTTCTTATTGCATCATGTTTCCTTTTAATTTCACCACAAAAGACATACCGGTAGGACGTGGGTCCATAGTTGGGAGAAATAATATAGAAGAATTTTTCAATCATGTTAGTATTATTGAAGATTTTGAAGATAGACACTTGGTAGAACTTGCACCTACCTATGAAATTGCTGCTGCTGCTTTAGTATGTTGGAAACTAAATTTGTTAATCTCAATCCTATAATCCAACACATGTTTCTCACACTTGGTGATATGGAAGAAGGGGAAAAGAAAGATTTTGTTTTAGAAACCCTTCTTAGAGAATTTGGTGGTCTAGCAAGAGAGGCTAGAAAGGTTTTTGCTAAATTTAATATGCTAGGTTCTCATACCAATTTTATTGGTCTCCTTGAAAAAATGGACATGGATAGAATAAGGTACACTAATAACATTAATGATGGTGGGGAAATCAAAGCACCAATACCATGTAAACTCCTAGCTATGAATGATGCATTAGAAAATAACTATGCTTGGCTTGTTTCCTGAAAATTTGTTCGATGAGAGTAGCAAGCCTAAGACTAATGAAAAGGGAGACGCTAAAACTTATATATCAAATATACTATGCTTGGTTGAGAAAACTCCCAACACCCAAGGTAATGATGTTGATGCTTCTACTCTCGATGTTACTTGATTTGCACTTTCTGAAATGCGTTAAAGAAAAGCGCTTATGGGAGACAACCCATGTTTTTACTACAGCAATTTTTTGTTTTGTTGAGTCTTGAAAGTTGTTTACTACTGTAGCACATCTCCTTATCATGTTTTTGTGCCAAGTAAAGTTTCTATGTCAAAGTTGATGTTATATTTGGGATCGCTGCGCAGAAACAGCATTGCTGTCTGTCACGAATCTGGGCACAGTTCTCTGTAGAAAATTTGAAAAAATCTGCCAATTTACGAGCGTGATCCTCAGATATGTACGCAACTTTCATTAGTTTTGAGTTTTCTGATTTGAGCAAGTTAAGTGCCACTTTAGAAGTTACGTCTTTACGGACTGTTGTTTTGACAGATTCTGCCTTTTATTTCGCATTGCCTCTTTTGCTATGTTGGATTTATTTCTTTGATCCACTAATGTCCAGTAGCTTTATGCAATGTCCAGAAGTGTAAAGAATGATTGTGTGAATTATTAATTGTGCACTAACCCTCTAATGAGTTTGCTTGAAGTTTGGTGTGAAGGAAGTTTTTCAAGGGTCAAGAGAGGAGTATGATATACTATGATCAAGAGGAGTGAAAGCTCTAAGCTTGGGGATGACCCGTGGTTCACCCCTGCATATTCCTAGAAGACTCAAGCGTCTAAGCCAGGGATGCCCAAGGCATCCCCTTCTTCATCGACAACATCCTCAGGTTCCCCCCCTGAAACTATATTTTTATTCGATCACATCTTGTGTTCTTTGCTTGGAGCGTCGGTTTGTTATTGTTTTTGTTTTTGTTTGAATAAGATGGATCCTAGCATTCACTTTGTGGGAAAGAGACACGCTCCGCTGTTGCATATGGACATGTGTCCTTAGGCTTTACTCATAATGTTCAAGCGAAGTTTCTTCTTCGTTAAATTGTTATATAGTTGGAATTGGAAAATGCTACATGTAGTAATTCTAAAATGTCTTGGATAATGTGATACTTGGCAAGTGTTGTGCTCATGTTTAAGCTCTTGCATCATATGCTTTGCACCCATTAATGAAGAAATACATAGAGCTTGCTAAAATTTGATTTGCATATTTGGTCTCTCTAAGGTCTAGATAATATCTAGTATTGAGTTTTGAACAACAAGGAATACGGTGTAGAGTCTTATAATGTTTACAATATGTCTTTTATGTGAGTTTTGCTGCACCTGTTCATCCTTGAGTTTGCTTCAAATAACCTTGCTAGCCTAAACCTTGTATCGAGAGGGAAGACTTCTCATGCATCCAAAATCCTTGAGCCAACTACTATGCCATTTGTGTCCACCATACCTACCTACTACATGGTATTTCTCCGCCATTCCAAAGTAAATTTCCTCGAGTGCTACCTTTAAAATTCCATCATTCACCTTTGCAATATATAGCTCATGGGACAAAATAGCCTTAAAAACTATCGTAGTAGTGAATATGTACTTATGCACTTTATCTTTTATTAAGTTGCTTGTTGTGCGATAACCATGCTTCTGGGGAACGCCATCAACTATTGTTGAATATCATGTGAGTTGCTATGCATGTCCGTCTTGTCCGAAGGATCTATCATTTTAGTGGTTGGAGCATGCAAAATTGTTAGAGAAGAACATTAGGCCGCTAACTAAAGCCATGAATCATGGTTGAAGTTTCAGTTTGGACATATATCCTCAATCTCATATGAGAATAATAATCATTGCTACGTGCTTATGCATTTAAGAGGAGTCCATTATCTCTTTTGTCCATGTTGTCCCGGTATGGATGTCTAAGTTGAGAATAATCAAAAGCGAGAAATCGAAAATGCGAGCTTTCTCCTTAGACCTTTGTACAGGCGGCATGGAGGTACCCCTTTGTGACACTGGTTGAAACATGGCATGCAAAGATCCGGTAGTCCAAGCTAAGTAGGACGAGGTGCGGACACTATTAGTATACTATGCATGAGGCTTGCAACTTGTAAGATATAATTTACATAACTCATATGCTTTATTACTACCATTGACAAAATTGTTTCATATTTTCAAAATAAAAGCTCTAGCACAAATCTAACAATCGATGCTTTCCTCTTTGAAGGACCATTATTTTACTTTTATTGTTGAGTCAGTTTACCTATCTCCCTCCACCTTAAGAAGCAAACACTTGTGAGAACTGTGCATTGATTATACTTGCATATTGCACTTGTTATACTACTTTATGTTGACAATATCCATGAGATATACATGTTATAAGTTGAAAGCCACCGCTGAAACTTAATCTTCCTTTGTGTTGCTTCAATACCTTTACTTTGATTTATTGCTTTATGAGTTAACTCTTATACAAGACTTATTGATGCTTGTCTTGAAGTACTATTTATGAAAATCTTTGCTATATGATTCACTTGTTTACTCATGTCATTACCTTTGTTTTGATGTGCATTCATTACATATGTTTACAAATAGTATGATCAAGATTATGATGGCATGTCACTTCAGAAATTATCTTTGTTATCATTTTACCTGCTCGGGACGAGCAGAACTAAGCTTGGGGATGCTGATACGTCTCCAACGTGTCGATAATTTCTTATGTTCCATGCTACTTTATTGATGATACCTATATGTTTTATGCATTATATGTCATATTTATGCATTTTGTGGAACTAACCTATTAACAAGAAAGAGGCAGTTCTTTGTTTTTACTGCTGTTTTGGTTTCAGAAATCCTAGTGAAATATTCTCGGAATTGGACGGAAACTTTCGCCCCGGGGTCCTATTTTTGCCCGAAGCTTCCAGAAGACCGAAGAGATAATGAAGTGGGGCCACGAGGCGACGGGGGATAGGGCGGCGCGGCCCGGGGGGGCCCGCGCGCGCCGGCCTGCCCCCTGGGCACCTCGTGTGGCCCCCGCGTTGCCCTTCCGCCTACTTAAAGCCTCAGTCGCGAAACCCCCGATCTGAGAGCCACGATCACGAGGAAAACCTTCCAGAGACGCCGCCGCCGCAAATCCCATCTCGGGGGATTCGGGAGATCGCCTCCGGCACCCTGCCGAGAGGGGATTCATCTCCCGGGGGACTCTACACCGCCATGGTCGCCTCCGGAGTGATGAGTGAGTAGTTCACCCCTGGACCATGGGTCCATAGCAGTAGCTAGATGGTCGTCTTCTCCTTGGTGTGCTTCATTGTTGGATCTTGTGAGCTGCCTAACATGATCAAGATCATCTATATGTAATACTATATGTTGTGTTTGTGGGGATCCGGATAGAGAATACTATGATTATGGTGATTATCCAATCTATTGTTTATGTGTTGTTTATGATCTTGCATGCTCTCAGATTATTAGTAGAGGCTCTGGCCAAGTTTTACTCTTACTCCCAGAGGGAGTATTTATGCTCGATAATTGGGTTCATGCCTCCATTAAATGTGGGACAGTGAGAGAAAGTTCTAAGGTTGTGGATGTCGTTGTTGCCACTAGGGATAAAACATTGATTCTATGTCTAAGGATGTAGTTGTCGATTACATTACGCACCATACTTAATGCAATTGTATGTTGCTTAGCAACTTAATACTGAATGGGGTTCGGATGATAACCTGAAGGTGGACTTTTTAGGCATAGATGCAGTTTGATGGCGGTCTATGTACTTTGTCGTAATGCCCAATTAAATCTCACTATATTTATCATATCATGTATATGCATTGTTATGCCTTTCTCTATTTGTCAATTGCCCAGACTGTAATTTGTTCACCCAACATGCTTTTATCTTATGGGAGAGACACCTCTAGTGAACTGTGGACCCCGGTCCTATTCTTTACATAGCATACAATCTACTGCAATTGTGTTTTACTATTTTCTTGCAAACAATCATCTTCCACTCGTACGCTTAATCCTTTGTTACAGCAAGCCGGTGAGATTGACAACCTCAGTGTTTCGTTGGGGCAAAGTAATTGGGTTGTGTTGTGCAGGTTTCGCGTTGGCGCCGGAATCCCCTAGTGTTGCGCCGCATCACATTCGCGACCATCAACCTTCAACGTGCTTCTTGGCTCCTCCTGGTTCGATTAAACCTTGGTTTCTTTATGAGGGAAAACTTGCCACTGTGCGCATCATACCTTCCTCTTGGGGATGCAAAGTCTCCTAAATTTGAGAGAGCTATGGGGGCAATCTCATTTACAAGCATATTAACACTATTGCAAGCCAAGCATTGGAAAGAGAAATTGTTCATCATTTTGGTTGCATTAATGGGAGAATATTGCAAGCATGTAGCACAAAACATGTTCAACATTTGATCATTGTTGTCGACAAACCTAGGGAAAGAGAAATTGTTCGGCAAGGTTGTCACAACACAAGCATCATTATCAACATTGCAAGCAACACATGGGAAAGAGAAATTATTCGACATATTGCAAGCAATAGGATAGAAATCGAAACACTCATAGCATGGCATGGTCAATGTGTCACAAGCAACTACTTCCACATGATCAAGAATGGTGGCATCACAAGTATCACAAGGGAAAGTGAAAGAAGCATATGACATAGCAATAGGATCATCCAACTCATGCAAGCACTCACAAATCATCATGTCCACTAGTGGGATCATGGCATCATCAACACCCATATAGGTACCTTTGTAGTCCGACTATGAGGTAGGTGTTGTGGAAGTGGTAGGCTTCATGCGGCCTCCATGTTCATCTTCAAGCAACAAGCATGGTGTGATATCATCATCTTCATGCACCATGTACATCTTCTCCATGATCGGCGTCTCGTCATCCATGGAACCTAATGAGACATAAGAGAACACACTAGAGGTAGAGGGTAAGATGTTAGAATTGAAAATGGCCTCAAATGACCTATCAACTACCACTCTCATCTCACTTGGTGTATCACTCATGCTCTCGAAGTGGAGGCACTCATCAAGCTCACATATAGTGGAGTCACTCGTCTCACATATAGTGAGTCGCTCATCTCACATATAGTGGAGTCCCTCATCTCCATGGTAATGGCGTCGTCGATGTCCGAGCAACCTAGCAAAGAGGAAGACAACACAAGAGGAGTAGAGGTTAAGTTGTTAGAAATCGAAACATCCTCACTCGACTCATGGGGTGTATCACTCTTGCTCTCAAGGTGTTTGAAGTATGCGTTGCACTCGGCTTTATCTTTGGGTGTCATTTGGGCTTCTCGAGCATCTAGCTCGGCGAAGTATGCTCTCATCTCGGCTTGTTCTTGTGGGGTCATCATGTATATCTCTCACTAGGTAAGGTGTATGTGTATGTGGTGGAAGGAAACCTACACAAGTATCTCACCAATCAAGAAAGTATCGGAAAAATGGTTCAAGTCAAGAGCAAAGCCAAAATGTATCGGGGTTACTCACACACACACACACTCAAAGCACACGCAAAAGGCTAAGAAACTCTATATGTGGTGGGTAAGGGGTGGATAGCAAACGAAAAAGATCAACGAAAAAGTCTATTGTCAAATGTGGGTAAGATCCAAAGTCAAATGTCAAAAGTGGTGATCTATGTCAAGAAAACACGGAAACACACACAAGGAAGAACAATGGGGTTAGCGCGACCAAGGAAGTGAGCAAGTGACAAGATGGTCCTAGCGAAGACTATTAGCTCGGTGTCACGCCAACACAAGAGAGACGGTAGCTCGGTTGCATATGAGAGAAGCAACAAGATTTGCACAAGATGCCACTCTTCTCTTTTCTCTCTTAGTGCTCACAAACTTTGCACTCCTTTGTATCGGTGGACACACACTCTTTTCTATTTCTTTTTCTTTTCTCTTTTTTTTCTATGCTTAGAAGCTTTATTTTCGCTATGTATATGTCACACTTTTTCTTCTTTTGTGTATCTTTCTCACCGAGCTTGCTTTGGAGCTTTGCTCAACACAACGCACACACACCCTCTCACGGTCGTGACACTTGTGCAATGCTTCGCAACACTCGAAAAGCCACTCTCAATGGGATAGGTACACAAAGAAAGAAACGGGGCTACAAGGGGTGAGGGGTGCAAGTTATACCTATTGACGTTAGGCGGTGTCAAGCACACGAACTTGCGATGGCGAAGTGGTGGTGACGATGGTGTCGAAGATGCGCCGGAATCCGGGGTGCCGAAGGTGTCGCCGCGGTGTTGATGTAGACGCGGAAGCTTGGTAGACAATCCTTGCACTCCAAAACGGAAACCGGGCAAATTAAGTCAATGCCCGAAAAGTAGGGTCAAAACGAGCGGTCAAAAGTTGGTGTCCAAAAATCGTCAAAAATTAGACGTAGACTATGTAGAGTCGTTGGAGGATGTTGTTAAAGTTTGGAGTCAAACGGGCGCCGGAAAGTTGTCAAAATTTGGGGCAAAAAATGAGTTAGAATTGGCCAAAAAACCAGGTCAAACCGGTCGAAACCAGTCAAACGGATCACAGAGGCCTTGCGCCGATTCAGAGGCAAGGTCGACCGGGATCGGGGCCACAATATCGCGCCGGATGGCACGGTCTGTGCTCGGTTTCAGGCCGTCGGTGTGCCGTCCACGATCAGCAGAAGTGTGCGACCGGCAGACTAGCGGCAGAGGCTGAGCTGTAGCGCGAGAGCGCGCGCAGGACAGACGAGGGGATGGCTGTGGCTAACTGTGCGTGGAAGGAAGGAGCCGACGAACGCGCTAGATGGATGTTGCGCGAGGCGAGCTGGAGCGATGCTGGTTGCGGCGTAGCGGTTTGATTTCGCGCGCGAGCTGGGCAACAGGGCGGGCGGGCCGATGGTTGGAGCTGGTTGCGCGCGTATGCAATGACAGACGGCAGGTGTTAAGGCGCAACAGCGGTGGATGCGGAGGAGCTTGCGGAGTGTTGTGGTGTGCTGGTGGGCGCGGGAGCAGCGAGAGCTGCGCGGCAATGGCCAAGCGGCGGGAGGCGGCCGACGGCGATTTGGCTTGGCCGAGGGCGGCGGTAGTAGGCGGCGCGGTCAGCGCGGGTGACTCGTACGTTCCTCCTCCCGAAACGACAACGAAGGACAACTCGAAAAGAGGCCACAAATCCTCAGATTTCTTGCGATTTTGGAGGAATTAGAAGCTGAAAATTGGGGAAGTGTAGATCAGCACACCAATAACATCAAATCAATGGATCAAAACCACAAAAACGCAACAAATTCGGAGATCAAATTTCGAGCTATTTTTTGGGGCAATTTTTTGGGAAAATTTTTGGGCGAAATTGGAGAGATTCGAGGGTCAAATTCGTGGCAACCTTTGCTCTGGTACCATATGATGAGGCCTAAGGCCACGTGTGTTGCCCGATCTCACGAATTGACCGAGGGAAAGGCGGGGGAGAGGAAGAACACGAAGAACATGGCGAAGAACACGATGAACACACGCGAACGCACGCAACACAACCCGATACAATTCGGTTTACTCCGTAGAATCCCCGAGAGAAAGACCGATATACGATCTATGGAGTCACACGAGTGAGAGACCGCGGTAGAATCACAAGTGCGAAAGATAAATCATATAAGGAGTGCCTTGATACAACTCATAGATTTGTGTCTAAGAGAGGAGGGGGTTTTCCTAATCCCAAAGGGATGGTGGAGGCATAAGCCAAGTTCTCACTCAAGTTATGTCTACCTAATGAAGGGGGAGGTGGAGCCTATATATAGGGAGCCACTAAGGAGGGGTAGTTTAGGCATACAAAGAGCATAGTGGGATGGTTTAGATTATGAGCTTCGTAGTGGGGACGGCGGTGTCGGCGTAGGCATGGCGACAGTGCCGTCTTCCTCCGGCGTCGAGCAGGGTGGCAGTGCTGGCCATTCCGTGGCGGTAGTGCCGGCCTTCCTAGACGCATCTCCTTCTTCCGTCTTCTCTTCCATGCCTCCGTGATATCGGCCTTGCGTCCTCGGGTCTCCATGGCATCCTCCCTTCCCTCCGTACTTGTCGTCGAGTTCCTATCATCGAGATGTGACGGAGTATGAAGTAGTATATCGTCCCAAATAGGCGATTCGAGGCACGTGTAAAGGAGAAGATTCACCTTTGTGTGCCGTCTTGGCGATGAAGCACATGATGCGGTGAAGACCGAAGGTCGCCCCGTATCACAGCCCATTCTTAGCGACGGCGCGCAGGGAGCAACTAGCTAATGTTCTTCCATGCTATTGCGAGAACGAGAGGAGAGGAAGGGAGTAATACGACATGATTCTAGTCAGGTGTGCGGCAAAGAGGCGATTCTGTCTTGGAGTTCTTTTCTAATGCTCAAAAGAAAAGAAAAGAAATCGAGAAGGGCAAATAATGAATACAAATGTAAGCGTGGCAAATCATATAGTACCCAAGTAAAGGAGGGCAAAGAGTAAAATTCCCCTAAAATGAAGATTGTATAAATTTGTCGAATTGTTAATTTGATTAAATTTGTCCCGGAATTGTTAAAATGAAGACGTAAAAAAAATCAAATTTCATGGTTTGTATCAAACGGGAATTAGAATTAGGTACAACCTGATTCCAACACCAAATTCAAGCGCACCCAAACGTCGAATTCGAAACCAATTGTTTCATCGAATTTCCGGACTAACAAGTAGCATTTCCACGGCTCGCCCGTACCTAATCTTCTCGGTTCCTCTAGATCCGGGACCAATGCGCACCTCCCTCTTCTATCGAGAGGCGGTGATCGGTGACGAAAGATGTGGGTCCACCACGTGTTGTGTTGTATAGTCGTAGACGTCTAGGAGTTCGGTCTAGTGCTAGGTGTTTGCGATAGGACATCTCCGGCGGCCGTGTTTCGAGTCTCAGTGACCAGCCTACGTCCGTTTGGGTCAGGTCACGAACATGAAATTGGCTTCCTTGGTTGATACGTACGTTTGGGCCGGAGCAGCCTAGCGGCTGACAGCGTTTTGCCGGGAAATCATTTATAATATAACCATTTACATAGTGCAAAAAACAAGTAAAAAATACAAGAAAATAGGCCTAGTGACAATGGTGCCTGCCACCACGAGTACATAATTCTTCATCGTCGATGAGGCTGATATAGACCGAGAGGCACCCAAGGCCACGGCAGTACGGAAAGTTCTTGAGCGCGAAGGTGGTCTTGGCGCGACCGAGGCGGTGCTGGTTGGGAGGAGGGGTTGGTGGTCTCCTTGGGCAAACACGAAGGCCCACAATTGGACAGCGAAGGCCATCCTTGAGCGAGGTCGTCGAGCTCGCTATTACCGATGGCCATCTCCATAGCCTTCTCCTTCGAGGGTTCGGCGGTTGGAGTTCGTCTCTTCCTCAAAACGCCCTACTGGTCGTCGAGAAGCACTTCGGCAGGCGCTCGATTGAAGATGTCAACGTCGCCTGGGTAACCCGCACAACGGTGATACGTGCATTTTACATCATCAATATTGTGACTCATATGATTAGCTTTCATTGATATTTGCCATCATACATCATTATTTATGCATTTTTAGTTGATTTAGGAGACTTTCCTACAAAGTCCATTTCATTAGTATTTAATTTATAGAGGTAAAACCTCCTTTTCGTATTTTAACAAGTTCGAGGATCTTGGACACCTAAAATCAAAGGAAAATACCTACAGTTTTCATCGGGAAAGACAATGGGCCAAACAAGCACGAGGAGACCATAAGGCCAAATGAGCACGGGTGGCCGCGCCCTACCTGGCTAGGCGCGCCACCCATGCCCAAATGGGTCTCAAGAAATCGTCTCGGGTCCCCCTTTTACGGACGTCTCCATCTCGCCCAAAATTCTAAGCCATATTTTTCCAGGGGAAATTTATTGAGCGGTTGTGAGGCGGGAGTCCTCTCCTACTCTGGGAGAAGACAAATCCTACACTTTGTCATCGTGGTGAACAAACGGATGCCATAGGTAGGCTTATCTTGGGGCCAATGTGCAGGGGATGCGAAGGAGAGGATGAAGAACACTCACGATCAAGGACACGAGGTTTTGCCCATGTTAGGGGCCCTCGTGAGGAGTAACACCTCCTGCTTGTTTGAGATGTATAAGCACAATACGAGCTACAGGGTGATCTTCAAGCTATGAGCTAGAGGTAGAAGATGAAGTCTACATAGGGAGAAACCCTATAAGCGATAGTGTCATGAAGCATCCCGTGCAAGGGAGTGCTACCTCTCCTTATATAGTGGAGATGTGGCTTACAAGAGAAGGAGCCCCCGGCATGGGCTCGTAGTGTGAATCTTTGCCTACGTTGGGGTGAACTTGGATCGTAGCTTTGACCTTGGGCTCGTGATGTCCTTCTATGTTCTGCAGCCAGGCGTTGACCATTGTTGCTCTATTCAACGCCTCCTTCGTCATCGTCATGCTACGCTCCCGGTTGGAACTTAGCGATACTCTCGTCGTGAGGAGATCACTCGTATCTCCCCCATGTCAGTAGCGGCACGACCGGTTCTTGGACCAGCATCTCACTATGAACAATTGGGCATCAATGACGGTATGTTCCTAACGTTTGAAATCGTCGGCGAATATCTTTTACAACGACGGTACCACATTTCGCGTCACGGGTGGCGTTTTGGGCCGCTCGGGCCCAAGAGTGGCAGTCGAGCTCTAAACTTCAATGATTGTGTGAGAAATGAGTGCCGCGGGAGGTGGGCGACCCCGAATTGTGGAGTCGGCGGGGCCGGTGGACACACCTGACCCACACTCTGCACGCTTCTGTTCACGTACTTTTCTGTCTGCCCGCACAACAGTCCAAGGCCTGCAGCACTGGGACCCATATTTGTAAGGGGAGACAACCACTGTCTGCACACATGTACCTGGCCTGCACCACTCGGGCCCGCATGTCAGGTGCCGACACGACCCACCTGCGTGGGGCCGCCCGTTCCGACAGCCTCCCAGCATGCGAAGTGGACCAGATGCTGTCGGTACCACCAATATGGGATCCACATGTTAGTTGTCATGCCAAAAAAATGCGCACATACGTCTAAGTGTCTGCTGTAGTCAATTTTGGACTTTGACCCCGCATGTCGAGCTTGGTGGGCCTACATAATATGTCGGGCCTACGTGGGTCCCAGGTGCCATTCCCATCGGGCCCACATGGAGATGTGGCGTGGCCCCGCATGTCGGTACCGATGCGACCCCTACGCGGGTCCTTGGTTCTAACGACCTCCCGGCCAACGAAGTGGACCGGTCCTATCGGTAGGACCAGCAAGGCTCTACATGTCGGTTTTCATTGCCATTTTTGCGCACGTGAGATCACAAGTATCTGCCTCTGTCAGGCAGCTTTCTGGGTGCCATATCGTCTCTCAGGCCTACATGGAGATGTGGGACTGATAGGTCTCCAACGTATCTATAATTTCTTATGTTCCATGCTAGTTTTATGACAATACCTACATGTTTTATTCATACTTTATAATGTTTTTATGCATTTTAGGAATGACCTATTAACAGATGCCACGGTGCTAGTTCTGTTTCTTTGTTTTTGATTTCAAAAAGTTCTACAAATATTCTCAGAAATTGGACGAAGCAAAAGCCATGGCCCTATTTTCCACGGAGGCTTCCGGAAGACCGAAGAGGAGTCGAGGAGAGGAGCCGGGGGCCCACCCCGCTATGGCGGCGCGGGGCCGCTGTAGCGCGAGGCGTGGGGAGGAGCTGGCTCCCCGACGGCGCACTTGCCCTGACATTCCTTCGTCCCCGAAACACTAAGATGCAAGGCAAAATACGGGTTCCGGAGAGACGCCGCGCGTCAGCCTAACTCGGGGGTTCGAGAAGATCTCCTCCGGCACCTATGCAGGAGGAATCATCGCCGGGGCTCTACATCACCATGCCCGCCTCCGGACTGATCAGTAGTTCATCCTTGGACTACGGGTCCATAGCAGTAGGCTTCTCCTCTTGTGCCATCATGTTTAGATCTTGTGAGGTTCACCTATCATGATCAAGATCATCTATTTGTAATGCTACATGTTGTGTTTATTGGGATCAGATGAATATGGAATACTATGTCAAGTTGATTATTGATCTATCATATATGTGTTGTTTATGATCTTGCATGCTTTCTGTTACTAGTAGATGCTCGGCCAAGTTGATACTTGTAACTTCAAGAGGGGGTATTTATGCTAGATAGTGAGTTCATGTCTCCATTGAATGCGGGGAGTGACCATCTAAGGTTGTGGATGTGTTGTTGCCACTAGGGATAAAACATCAATGCTGTCTAAGGATATTTGTATTGTTTACATTACGCACAGTACTTAATGCAATTGTGCATTGTACAACAATACTGGAAGGGGTGCGGATGCTAACCAGAAGGTGGACTTTTTAGGCATAGATGCATGTTGGATGGCGGTCTATGTTCTTTGTCGTAATGCCTTGATTATCTCATAGTAGTCATCGTGATATGTATGTGCATTGTTATGCCCTCTCTGTTTGTCAATGTAATTTGTTCACGCAACATGCTATTTATCTTATTAAGGAGAGACACCACTGTTAATTGTGGACCTAGGTCCATTCTTTTATCCCAGAAATACAACCTAAATCATTGTTCTCTTTTGTTTTCTGCAAGCAAACATCATTTTCCACACCATACGTTTAATCCTTTGTTTCAGCAAGCCGGTGAGATATTAACAACCTCACTGTTAAGTTGGGGCAAAGTAGTTTGATTGTGTTGTGCGGGTTCCACGTTGGCGGAGTCCCTGGTGTTGCGCCGCACTACACTCCTTCACCAACAACCTTCACGGCCTTCATCTCCTATTGGTTCGATAACCTTGGTTTCTTGCTGAGGGAAAACTACTGTGCGCATCATGCCTTCCTCTTGGGGTTCCCAACGGACGTGTGCTACCGTCACAAACGGCTACTTTTACGGCGCGTTGCGGGGAGATCAAGACACATTTATAGGGAGTCTCTCACACCAATCTCTTTACTTTGTTTATTGTCTTGCTTTATTTTATTTCTGTCTTGTTTGCTTTCTTTATATCAAAAACACAAAAAAAATAGTTACTTGTTTTACTTTATTTAATTCGGTTTTGCTTTATTTATTTTTATTATTGCTAAAATGAATACTCCTGAAAAGAATACTAAGTTGTGTGACTTCACTAGCACAAATAATAATGATTTCATATGCACTCCTATTGCTCCCTGCTACTACAGCAAAATTTTATGAAATTAAACCTGCTTTACTAAATCTTGTTATGAGAGAGCAATTTGCTAATGTTAGTACTGATGATGCTGCTGCCCATCTTAATAATTTTTTTGAACTTTGTGAAATGCAAAAGTATAAGGATATAGATGGGGATATTATAAAACTGAAATTGTTTCTTTCTCATTAAGAGGAAGGGCTAAAGATTGGTTGCTATCTTTGCCTAAAAATAGTATTAGTTCATGGACTAAATGTAAAGATGCTTTCATTGGAAAATATTATCCTCCTGCTAAAATTATATCTTTGAGAAGTAGCATTATGAATTTTAAACAATTGGATAATGAACATGTTGCCCAAGCGTGGGAGAGAATGAAATCTTTAGTAAAGAATTGCCCTACCCATGGACTAACTACTTGGATGATCATCCAAACCTTTTATGCAGGATTAAATTTTTCTTCAAGGAACCTATTGGATTCAGCTGCTGGAGGTACTTTTATGTCCATCACTTTGGGTGTTGCAACAAAGCTTCTTGATGATATGATGATCAACTACTCTGAATGGCACTGAAAGGACTCCTCAAGGTAAGAAGGTAAATTTTGTTGAAGAAACCTCTTCCTTGAGTGATAAGATTGATGTTATTATGTCTATGCTTGTTAATGGTAGATCTCATGTTGATCCTAATAACGTTCCTTTAGCTTTATTCGTTGCTCAAGAAGAGCATGTTGATGTGAATTTCATTAAAAATAATAATTTCAACAACAATGCTTATAGGAATAATTTTGGTAACAACAACTATAGGCCATATCCTTCTAATAGTGGTAATGGTTATGGTAATTCTTATGGTAATTCTTACAACAATAGTAGGAGTGTACCCTCTGATCTTGAAGTCATGCTTAAAGAATTTATTAGTACACAAACTGCTTTTAATAAATCTGTTGAAGAAAAGCTTGGTAAAATTGATGTTCTTGCTTCTAAGGTTGATAGTCTTGCTCTTGATGTTGATCTTTTGAAATTGAAAGTTATGCCTAATGAAGTTAAAGATACTAAGTCATTTGCTAAAGCAAATTCTATCCAAGTTCGAATTAATGACAATATTAGAATGATGGTTGAATTGCATGCTAGGTGGGAAAGAGAAGAAAAACTTGCTAAAGAGAATAATATAGCTAGAGTTTGGACTATTACCACCACTAGTAATGTTGATGCTTCACATGTTGCTAAACCTCCTACTATCAATGGTAAAATAATTGGTGTTGGCAATGTTTCTACTTCTACTACAAAGCGTGCAAAATTGCCTTGAAACTATTTGTGATAAAAGTGCTGAATTTTTTCAAAGTGTTGGGGACAATGGTCCCATTGCTTTAGATCATAATGGTTTTGATTTTGATAATTGTCATATTTCTGAAGTTATTAAGTTCTTGCAAAAACTTGCTAGAAGTCCTAATGCTAGTGCTATAAACTTGGCCTTTACAAAACATATTACAAATGCTCTCATTAAAGCTAGGGAAGAGGAATTAAAACTTGAAGCTTCTATCCCTAGGAAGTTGGAAGATGGTTGGGATCCCATCATTAAAATGAAGGTCAATGATTTTGATTGTAATGCTTTATGTGATCTTGGTGCAAATATTCTGTTATGCCTAAGAAACTTTATGATATGCTTGACTTGCCACCTTTGGAATGTTGTTATTTGGATGTTAATCTTGTGATAATTCTATAAAGAAACCTTTGGGGAGAATTGACAATGTTCACATTACGGTTAACAATAACCTTGTCCCCGTTGATTTTGTTGTCTTGGATATTGAATGCAATGCATCTTGTCGTTTTGGGAAGACCCTTTCTTCGAACTGTTGGTGCTATTATTGATATGAAAGAAGGAAATATTAAATATCAATTCCCTCTTAAGAAAGGTATGGAACACTTCCCTAGAAAGAGAATGAAGATTCCTTTTGATTCTATTATTAGAACAAATTATGATGTTGATGCTTCTTCTCTTGATGTTACTTGATTTTCACTTTCTACGCCTAGCTGAAAGGCGTTAAAGAAAAGCGCTTATGGGAGACAACCCATTATTTATTTCTGCAATTTTTGTTTTATATTTGAGTCAAGGTGCTTGTTACTACTGTAGCAATACCTTTGTATCTTTATTTTCTTGCATTGTTGTGCCAAGTAAAGTCTTTGATAGAAAGTTGATACTAGATTTGGATTTCTGCGCAGAAACAGATTTTTAGCTGTCACGAATTTGAGCTTTTCTCTCTGTAGAAGAATCTAAAAATTCTGAAAAAATTCATGAGTAATCCTCAGATATGTACGCAACTTTCATTCAACTGGAGCTTTTCCATCTGAGCAAGTTAAGTGCCTCGAAAAAATTCGTCTTTACGGACTATTCTGTTTTGACAGATTCTGCCTTTTATTTCGCATTGCCTCTTTTACTGTGTTTGAGTGGATTTCTTTGCTCCATTAAATTTCAGTAACCTTGGGTAATGTCCAGAAGTGTTGGGAATGATTGTGTCCTTGCTGAACATGTGAATTTTTGATTATGCACTAACCCTCTAATGAGGAGATTGCTTTGAGTTTGGTGTGAAGGAAGTTTTCAAGGATCAAGAGAGGAGGATGATATAATATGATCAAGAAGAGTGAAAAGTCTAAGCTTGGGGATGCCCCCGTGGTTCATTCCTGCATATTTCAAGAAGACTCAAGCGTCTAAGCTTGGGGATGCCCAAGGCATCCTTCTTCATCAAACTTATCGAGGTCACCTCTAGGTAAACTATATTTTAATTCCGTCACATCTTATGTGCTTTACTTGGAGCGTCCGTGTGCTTTTATTCTCGTTTGTTATTTTAAGTTTTCTTAATAAATCGGATCCTAACATGCTTGTGTGGGAGAGAGACACGCTCCGCTTTTTCATTTGAACACTTGTGTTCTTCGTTTTATTTTTCATGTTCATGGCGAAAGCTGAAAGCCGCAACACTTATACTTATTGTTATTTGGTTGGAAACAGAAAATGCTTCATTTGGTAATTGGTATATTGTCTTGAATAATTTTATGCTTGGCAATTGTTTTGAGCTCTCAAGTAGATCATGTTTAAGCTCTTGCATCATGTGGTTTAAACCTATTAGTGGAGAACTACCGTAGAGCTTGTTGAAATTTGGTTTGCATGATTGGTCTCTCTAAGGTCTAGATATTTTCTGGTAAAAGTGTTTGGGCAACAAGGAAGACAGTGTAGGGTCTTATAATGCTTGCAATATGTTCTTGTGTAAGTTTTGTTGTACCGGTTTATACTTGTGTTTGCTTCAAACAACCTTGCTAGCCAAAGCCTTGTACTGAGAGGAAATGCTTCTCGTGCATCCAAAATCTTGAGCCGAAAACCTATGCCATTTGTGTCAACCATACCTACCTACTACATGTGGTATTTTTTACGCCATTCCAGTAAATACTTCATGTGCTACCTTTAAACAATTCAAAACTTTATTACTTCTTATTTGTGTCAATGTTTTATAGCTCATGAGGAAGTATGTGGTGTTTTATCTTTCAATCTTGTTGGGCAGACTTTCACCAATGGACTAGTGGCATATACATCCACTTATCCAATAATTTTGCAAAAGAGCTGGCAACGGGGTGCCCAACCCCAATTAATTAACTTTCATTAATAATTCTCTTCACATGTTTTGCCCTGATTTATATTAAGCAACTTAATTTTGCAATAGACACTCCTCCTTGGTATGTGAAATGTTGGAAGGCACCCGAGGATTTGGTCCATGGCTTGTGAAAGCAAAAGGTTGGGAGGAGTGTCATCTATAAATAAAACTAAAATACATGTGTAAACAAAAGAGAAGAGGGATGATCTACCTTGTTGGTAGAGATAACGTCCTTCATGGGAGCCGCTCTTTGAAAGTCTATTTGACAAGGGGGTTAGAGTGCCCACTACCATTCGTTGACAACAACAAACACCTCTCAAAACTTTATTTTTATGCTCTCTATATGATTTCAAAACTTGAAAAGCTCTAGCACATGATTTAATCCCTGCTTCCCTCTGTGAAGGGCCTTTCTTTTACTTTATGTTGAGTCAGTTTACCTACTTCTTTCTATCTTAGAAGCAAACACTTGTGTCAACCGTGTGCATTGATTCTTACATGCTTACTTATTGCACTTATTATATTACTTTGTGTTGACAATTATCCATGAGATATGCATGTTGAGAAGTTGAAAGCAATTGCTGAAACTTAAATATTCCTTTGTGTTGCTTCAAAACCTTGTATTAAGAATCTATTGCTTTATGAGTTAACTCTTATGCAAGACTTTTTGATGCTTGTCTTGAAAGTACTATTCATGAAAAGTTTTTGCTATATGATTTAGTTGTTTAGTCATTATCTTTTTGTTAGCAAAACTATATACCATTGCTTTGAGTCACTTCATTCATCTCATATGCTTTACATTAGTGATCAAGATTATGTTGTTAGCATGTCACTTGAAATTATTCTTTTTATCGTTTACCTACTCGGGATGATAAGCTTGGGGATGTGATACGTCTCCAACGTATCTATAATTTCTTATGTTCCATGCTAGTTTTATGTCAATTCTACATGTTTTATTCGCGTCCTGCGTCGTTCTACCTCTTGGGGCATCGTTTTTGGAGCAGCTGCTGGATGTTGGCGGATGTTGGTGGAGTGGATGGTGGAGCCGTCGGGCGTCATGGTGGCATCGACGGCAGGTCTTGCAAGGTTAATGCGATGATCTCTCTTGAAGATGGAGTCGAGGAAGACGGCGGGAGCAACTCCTGTGGCGTGGGCGTTGGCGTGCGCGCCAAGGCGTGGGAGGGAGCCTGCTGGCTCCCCGGCAGCTGCCCCTTCGCCTATTTATTCATCGTCCCCGAAAACCACGAATGCAGAGCCAAAATACGAACGGTTCGAGCCGCCGCGCGTCAGCTAACTCGGGGTTCGGAAGATCTCCCTTAGGCACCCTTGGGAGAGGGGAATCATCATAGGAGGGCTCTACATCACCATGCCGCCTCCGGACTGATGCGTGACTAGTTCATCCTTGGACTACGGTCCATAGCGGTAGCTAGATGGTTGTCTTCTCCTATTATGCCATCATGTTTAGATCTTGTGGGCTGCCTATCATGGATCAAGATCATATATTTGTAATGCTACATGTTGTGTTTGTTGGGATCGATGAATATGGAATACTATGTCAAGTTGATTATTGATCTATCATATATGTGTTGTTTATGATCTTGCATGCTCTCCGTTGCTAGTAGAGCTCTGGCCAAGTTGATACTTGTAACTCCAAGAGGGGGGTATTTATGCTTAGTGGGTTCATGTCTCCATTGAATCTGGGGGAGTGACAACAACCCCTAAGGTTGTGGATGTGTTGTTGCCACTAGGGATAAAACATCAATGCTTTGTCTAAGGATATTTGTATTGTTTACATTACGCAGTACTTAATGCAATTGTATGTTGTGTTTGCTACTTAATACTGGAAGGGGTGCGGATGCTAACCCGAAGGTGGACCTTTAGGCATAGATGCATGCTAGATGGTGGTCTATGTTCTTTGTCGTAATGCCCTAAGTAAAATCTCATAGTAGTCATCATGATATGTATGTGCATTGTTATGCCCTCTCTGTTTGTCAATTGCCCTGTAATTTGTTCATCCAACATGCTATTTATCTTATTGGAGAGACACCACTGGTGAACTGTGGACCCCGATCCATTCTTTTACATCGAATACAACCTACTGCAATCATTGTTCTCTTTTGTTTTCCTGCAAGCAAACATCATTTTCCACACTATACGTTTAATCCTTTGTTTTAGTAATGGGGTGAGATTGACAACCTCAGTGTTGGGGCAAAGTAGTTTGATTGTGTTGTGCGGGTTCCACGTTGGCGCCGGAGTCCCGGTGTTGCGCCGCATTACACTCCTTCACCAACAACCTTCACGTGATCTTCATCTCCCTACGGGTTCGATAACCTTGGTTTCTTGCTGAGGGAAACTCGTTGCTGTACTCATCATACCTTCCTCTTGGGGTTCCCAACGGACGTGTGCTTACGTCACAAGCGAGGGACCCACATGATTCACAAAGGGTCCCACTTGTTTGTGCATCAGTGTCTTTGGGCCAAATTGGGTGAGTAAAGGCGAGCCTATTTAGTCGGTTCGAAACAAGCCTATAGAGGGGCAACTTATATTCAAAGCTAGTATTTGAGGCCTAAACCAATTCGTAGAGAATTATATTCCGGCCCAGATCGATTACCCATAGCTCATACTCCAGTTCGCCTCATGGGCCCTTTTTATGGGGCGGGATTATATTATCGGCTTTGCCATCGCCGGAACTGAGCAGGTCCGCACCGTCGTCAGCATTGCTTGCATCACAGCCCGAATAACCACTTCTTTAGGTGGTGAGTTGCAGCCACGGTGGGCTACGGCACGTTTTATCGGTAAAAGTCCCTGGCATATCTATTACTATCTCGATCTTTGAAATAATTGTCTCAGAATAAGTGATGGGCCTGAGATGAGCCATGGCCCAAAGCTGATGTAGGGAATGCAAACGAACGGTCGATAGATGCACCTTCTTTCTTTTTTTAACATGAAGATATATTAAACATAATAATCACGGTACAAGATTTACATAGATCATTAAATAGGAAGAGCCGGCGGTAATAGGAGTGCACATATGAGAATGTACACTTGACCATGATATGCATAGAAGATACGATGTTTTCAGCTCAGGATTTTCATCAATGATAGATGCACCTTCGATGACTAGTAGGAGTCTAATTCACACTTTCTACCTAATTTTCTTTTCTCATATGTTCATTGATGCAAAAGACATAATGAAAAATATAATTAACCTGATCTTGCATTTCTAGTAAGATCAGTTCATGGGTCTAGTAAGTCTCAGATACAATTTTAACAGAACATTTCCCCACAAAAGGACTACCAATTGCAATTACACCATTACATCAAAGGATGCCAGGGCAGAGTTTGGTGGCGGAAACCTAGCTTCAACCGGGCTACTCTCATCATAGACTTGTCAGTTCGAGAGAAGGATACACCAACTAGAAGATCGGAGACGGCCCAGTCTTCATCTTTTTGGCATGGTAGTACCAACCCAAGGATTGAGGTATCCACAGTACGCAGATCGGTACTTAACGGATCCTAAATCTTTTGGCATGGCAGTACCGGCCCGAGTTGGGGTGTCCACCAGCGCTGCAGGAAGTCAGGTAGCAACGGTCTAAATCTTTTAGCCAAACGTCTGACCCGAGGATTGAGGTGTCCACATTTGTAATGTCGGTATCGCCATGGGATACCTTCCACTACCGCACAAGTGCGTTCCAATCTTGCATTGCTAATTGAGCCCGGCATGACTTTCTTTTGAGTATGGTAGTACCACCTCTAGGAGTTGAAGGTTCCACGAGTGGCAAAGGTCATAGAGAAAGCGAACCATAGTTGGGGTTAATTTCCAAGCCTTCACAAGTGCCTCGATCAACATTGCTTATCGATCCCAATAGGACACTGGCGGCAGCGGCCTGAAAGTTCCATTGGAAGCGTATGAACGATGTCACAACATGATTTTCTTCTATTACTTGTTGCATGTCCAACATTTTATCTCAATGTACAGCCATCTTGGGGCGGATACTTACAGGCATCGGAGTTGGCCCCCTGGTTAGAATCACAACATGGATGAGCATAATGTGTATTATATGAGTAAACAATAATGAAATCCATAACACAAACAAGATATTGTGCCCGATATCATAATGTGTATTATTATTATTATTATTATTATTATTATTTTTCTTCATGCATGTTTTTGTGCGGAAATTTGTTAATAGTACAACTAGAGAGCTGTACACATAAATAAGGTTTGTCAAGCTTCATGCACTAGCCAACACAACCAAAAGTCCGAACTGATGGATGTTGAAGTGTATAAGTGGATTGCCTAGCCATTTCCATCAGTTCGGACTTTTGGTTGTGTTGGCTAGTGCATGAAGCTTGACATGCTATCAGAGCCCGGGGTCCAAGTCCTGGCTTTCGCAATTTATCCTAAAATTGTTGTTGCCCCCTCGGAGTCCACGTATATGCCTCTTGAGCTTTACCTCCAAGTTGAAAAAGATAAGATGGCACAATCAATGATAATATGGAAAAGATGGGCGAACTAGCAACTAACTAGTTTCCTCAAAGATCTATACACGGCGAGATACAAATGTAGCACGAGATCATTCTCATCATTGAAGTTGTAGATCAATCAGAGCGACAAATGATGCCTTATGTAAAGAATTCGACGATGAAGAGATTAGTACGGCCTTATTCCCGAGATTGGGCCATTAAAAGCCCACAGGGCTGATTGCTTTCAGTGTTCTTCTTCCAGAAATTGGGGCACGCTAAAGCAAGATGTCATAAGGGCAGTGAAAGAATTCTTTGCCATGGAATCATGCGGAGGAGTGAACGATACAATTATTGTATTTGATTCCAAAAACCAAAACCAAGGAATCACTCCGGGATTATAGACCGATTAGTCTTTGCGATACTATTTATAAAGTTATTTCCAAAGTGCATGAGCCTTGAGGTTGATACCACTATTGAATGATATAATATCTCAACCCGGAAGCCTTCATTCCAGGAATATTGATTATTGATAATGCTTTGATAGCTTTTGAAGGCATCTATGCGTCTGAAAAATAGGGACAATAGAGGAAAATTTTGTGCATATAAAATCGACCTTGCAAAAGAAAGCGTATGATCAAGTTAGTGGTCTTTACCGGAATGTACTCTACACTTACTTGAGGGTTTGCGGATGTATGGATTAAATGGGCGATGGGTTGTGTTAAATCGAGTGACATACAAGGTTAGGCTAAATGGTGACTTGTTGCAACAGACCAGTTAAATAAAGGGTTTACGGCATGTGGAACCCTTATCCTCATATCTTTTGTTTTTTATGCTGATGGTTTGTCTTGTTTGATACGAAAGAGATTGATAACAATCGGATTCATGAGCTAAAATGTTGTAGGCAAAGCCGAAATTTCACACCTTCTATATTTGCATATGACGATCTTGCTTTCTTTAGGGCGACCGGGAGCAAGCGTTGAGAGTGAAAATGTCATGTGTAACTATGAGAGCAGACAACGGAGGACAATTGTTAAGCCTGAAAATGTTCTATGCTCTAGGGAACAAATGTACGGAGGAGATGGGTCAACAAGTGATGGCGATTCTAGATGTTCACAAGGCAAAAGCTTTGGTAAAATACCTAGGGCTGCTAGTTCCTAAGGGAAGGATGAAAGATGAATTCAACTTTATTAAAAAAGTACAAAGAAAATAATGGATGAGTGAATACAGAAAGAAGTATCTTGAAAGCGTCTGAAAGGAAACACTCATTAAATCTATTATGCAAGCAATCATGTGAGATCCTATGCGTGTTTTTCAAAATTTGGGGTGGGGTATGAAGATCGTATGCAAATGATTAAGAACTTGGTGGGATAGTGACAATGAGAGACATATTCTTGAGATAGTAGGGAAGGTGAAAGTAAGATGAAACCAATAGACACATTTAATAGGAAATGTCTCTTCAACACTCTTTTGTGCCAAGAATGAAATGCATAACACGGACAAGATGATGTAGGACTATTATTAGTTTTACGTGACTTTGCTTCTCATGATCGGAGGCCAACTCCGGCGATCTCCCCATATCGAACTAAAACTAGTATTCGAAATGCCGGATCTCGGCCCAAATAAAAGTGCATCTCAATGTATTACGAAATGCGGGGCTCTACACTAACCTCTACTAGAGCAGCTTTTCTAGCATGTATGATCTAAACATTTTATCTTACGGAGTAACTTATAGTTTCAATTACTTAGCGCCATGTCTCGATGTAGAGTGGTGAACACAGCGATGATATGTACCCGAACACAATGGTGAAGTAGCGGAGGAGAGAGACTCTCTTGGATGTGGCCGAGTCAATCTAGGGTTCGTCGAATTAGAGGAAATCTCTGGAGTGTCACCATTGCTGGCAGTGTGGGTTTAGAGTTGGTGGGGAAAATGGGCTGTCAGCGGGTTTGAAGTGAGGGTTGCTCGAGCCTTTTAGTGGGACCTTGATTTCTTAAATACCCTTCGGCATCTCGCGTGTTTATCGTTATATTTAGAGAGAAGCCCACGATGGGTAGAAGGAACATTTCTAGTGCATGCGAAAACATAAGCGGTGGCCCCGGGTGTGTGCCAGACGAAATATTTGATTTGTTCAAATTTCGCTCGCAAGCCAATGTAGCTAGGCAGTTCATCAAATTTACAGGACAGTTCATACATGTAGATTAGTTCTGCAGCCTTATCCACAACCATATCTCGTGAAGCAAGTTTTTTTGAGAACTTTCAAAATTAAATACAACTTTATCGATGCTAATCGAAACTACTATTGCACACATTAGAGGACCCCGACCCTTGCGCAAGTGTGTTTGCCACCATCTATAGATTGAATCACAAGAATGTTTATACACATGTGGTATGCCATATTATATCGTGAAGCAAGTTTTTTCGAGAACTTGTCAAAATTCAAGTTTATCGGTGCTAATGGAATCTAGCTAGTGCACATCAATTAGAGGACCCCCCGCCCTTTCGCAAGTGTTGGCCATCTATAAATTTTGAATCCTGATACGTCTCAAACCTATAATTTCTTATGTTCCATGCTACTTTTATTACAATACTTGAATGTTTTATACATACTTTACGGCATTATTATACATTTTAGGCACTAACATTAACAAGATGCAAGTGCGATTCTTTGTTTTACGCTGTTTTTAGTTTCAGAAATCCTAGTAAGGAAATATTCTCGGAATTGAATGAAATCAACGCCCGGGGGCCTATTTTTACAGAAGCTTCGAGAGCGAAAGGAGGCAGAAGTGGGGCCACGAGGTGTGGCCACACACGGCGGCGCGGCCCAAGCCTTGGCGCGCCCGGCCTAGTGTGTGGGCCTCGTGACGCTGACCTACCAGCTCCGCCTACAAATGGCCTTCATCAACGAGGCACTGTAGGAGCCACGATACGGAAAGCCTTCCAGAGACGCCGCCGCCGCCGCGAGTCCCATCTCGGGGGATTCGGAGATCGCCCTCCCGGCGCCTGCCCCGAAGAGGGGAGTCATCACTTAGGAGGGCTCTACATCATCATACCCGCGGGTTGATGCGTGAGTAGTTCATCCTTGGACTATGGGTCCATAGCGGTAGCTAGATGGTTGTCTTCTCCGCTTGTGCTATCATTGTTTAGATCTTGTGAGCTGCCTAACATGATCCAGATCATCTATTTGTAATGCTACATGTTGTGTTTGGCGGGATCCGATGAATATAGAATATTATGTTAAGTTGATTATCAATCTATCATATATGTGTTGTTTATGTTCTTGCATGCTCTCCGTTGCTAGTAGAGACTCTGCCCAAGTTGATACTTGTAACTCCCAAGAGGGGGTATTTATGCTCGATAAGGTTCATGCCTCCATTGAATGTGGGACAGTGAGAGAAAGTTCTAAGGTTGTGGATGTCCTTGGTGCTACTAGGGATAAAACATTGATGCTTTGTCTAAGGAGTGTTGGTTACATTACGCACCATACTTAATGCAATTATCTGTTGTTTTACAACTTAATACTGGAAGGGTTTGGATGATAACTTGAAGGTGGATTATTTAGGCATAGATGCATGTTGGATAGCGGTCTTTGTCGTAATGCCTGATTAAATCACATAGTAATTATCATTGATATGTATTGAATCTTTATTTGTCAATTGCCCGCCTGTAATTTGTTCACCCAGCATGTTAGTTATCTTATTGGAGAGACACCTCTAGTGTAATGGACCTCGGTCCATTCTTTGTCTAGACCATTCTCTGCAATCTCTGTTTTTAGCATTTCTTTGCAAACAAACACCATCTTCCACTCAATACGGTTAATCCTTTGTTACAGCAAGCCGGTGAGATTGACAACCTCACTGTTACGTTGGGGCAAAGTACTTTGATTGTGTTGTGTAGGTTCCACGTTGGCGCCGGTTTCACTGGTGTTGCGCCGCACTACATTCCTCCACCAACAACCTTCACATGCTTCTTGGCTCCTACTTAGTTCGATAACCTTGGTTTCTTGTTTTGAGGGGAAAACTTGCTATTGTGCCCATCACACCTTCCTCTTGAGTTCCCAACGGACGATGTCGACTGCCTTGACAAGACTTTTAAGGCGCTGGGTGCTTGATGGAGATCAAGACATTTACCAGAAGTCTCCACTTCCAATCTCTTTACTTTGTTTTGTCTTGCTTTACTTTATTTTATTTACTGTCTTGTTTGCTACATACTAAAAACACAAAAAAATTAGTTACTTTATTTATTGTCTTGTTTACTAGCTCTATATCGAAAACACAAAAAAAATAGTTACTTGTCTTTACTTTATTTGCCTAGTTTACTTTACTACTGTTATAATGGGTACTCCTGAAAATACTAAGTTGTGTGATTTCACTAGCACAAATAATAATGATTTTATATGTACTCTTATTGCTCCACCTGCTACTACAGCAGAATTCTATGAAATTAAACCTGCTTTACTGAATCTTGTTATGAGAGAGCAATTTTATGGTGTTAGTACTGATGATGCTGCTGGCCATCTTAATAATTTTGTTGAACTTTGTGAAATACAAAAGTATAAGGATATATGGTGATATTATAAAACTGAAATTGTTCCTTTCTCATTAAGAGGAGAGCTAAAGATTGGTTGCTTTCTTTGCCTAAGAATAGTATTGATTCATGGACTAAATATAAAGATGCTTTTATTAGTAAATATTATCCTCCT
Organism: Lolium multiflorum; assembly: GCA_030979885.1. Lineage (NCBI taxonomy): Eukaryota > Viridiplantae > Streptophyta > Magnoliopsida > Poales > Poaceae > Lolium > Lolium multiflorum. The sequence continues at coordinate 27,394 of JAUUTY010001414.1, forward strand.
GCTAAGATTATATCTTTGAGAAGTAGCATTATGAATTTTAAACAATTTGATAATAAACATGTTGCTCAAGCATGGGAGAGAATGAAATCTTTGGTAAAGAATTGCCCAACCCATGGACTGACTACTTGGATGATCATCCAAACCTTTTATGCGGGATTGAATTTTTCCTCAAGGAACCTATTGGATTCAGCTGCTGGGGAGGTACTTTTATGTCCATCACTCTGGGCGCCGCAACTAAATTACTTGATGATATGATGATCAATTACTCCTGAATGGCACACTGAAAGAACTCCTCAAGGTAAGAAGGTAAATTATGTTGAAGAAACCTCTTCTTTGGGTGATAAGATTGATGCTATTATGTCTATGCTTGCAAATGGTAGATCTCATATTGATCCTTATAATGGACGCTAGAGGATTCGGGGGAGGGTTTGTGATCAGGTGTGATGAACTTCCGGATGCTTTCCTCAGGAACTTGGCCAAGGCCAGAGGTAGAAGAAGAAAGACACAAGGACGAACTCGCTCTAGATCACCATGTTCATTGATCTCAAGACAGGTTACAGGTTGTTCTCCCTTCTGTGGATCGCGCATGTACAAGAGGCTGCCCCTCTCCTTATATAGGGGAGAGGGTGGCTTACAGAACAAGAAACCCTAATGGGATCTTTGACTAGACAAACTACTTTACAAAGATACTTTATAAAGCTACTTTAATCATAGATGACGCCGGGGTCTTCTTTAAACATAGAGGCTGACGTCCTCCGGCCTCTTTGACCGTCATCCCCCTCCTTGTCTTCTAGTCTTCGTTTAAAGCCACTTTGCTTAGCTCATCCTTGTCTTTTAGCTCCTGACGGAATCTTGGACCAGTCAGCCGGCATGTTCTTCCTTCCGTCATGCCGGTATCTTTCCTTCCTGGTTCCGGCATACCCCTCTTGGGGATACCGGCTTAGCTTACTTAGCCAAACTCTATTCTCTTATACCGGCATGAATATTAAACCGGTATCTTGAAGGGTGAGACCATCCGGTATGGCACATCTTTGGCATACCGGGGGTCATCCCCCCAACATTAGTCCCCGAAGCTGGTATAGTCTGGCGGATTCTATCCAACAGACCATGCCAGGTTTTTGTATCTTGGATACCGGTTTAACTTTCTAGCCTTTGGTTCAAATCCGGCATCTTTGCCCGGACTTACACTTTCTCTGTTCTCAAGTCATTCTCCGGCATCTTACTCTCCGGTATCTTAGTCATTAAGTCTCTCCTCGACGAGGTCGAGAATATTTCGGGTTCTGTGCCTGTCAGAGACATGCGCACTGTGACTGTCGCGCCAGTGTCAGTTGTCACTTCGTATTGACACTTGCGCGCGCATTTAATGCACCGCTGCGGATCCCACTCACCGCTTCGCATCCTGTGTGCGCCTCGGTGTGGCCTTCTCTTTTCCGCGTGTATCTCTGTGACACGTGGCGATCAGCGACGCGAACCGTCGCGGGCCGCGAGGCAAACCGCGCAGGCCCAGCGGTTTTCGGCCCACCTTCTCTCTCCTTTATAAGCTCAACTGCCCCTTCTTCTTCCTCTTCTTCGCATTCTCCTACCCTCGCGCATAGTGTTCTTCGCTCCTGTGCTCCTTCACCGCACTTCGTCTGCCGCCGTTCGCCTGAGTCCCGCCGCCCGGTGAACTCACGCCGCGCCTTCGCCGGACCTTGTCGTGTGGAGAGCTTCTGCGGCGCCTTCTCTTCAGGCGCACTGCATTCTTGCTTCTTCTTGACCTTCACCGCCTCGCCGTCGGCAGAGCTCACCGGCGACCGCAGGCCTGTTCTTTCGCCGGAGAAGGTCTTCCTCATCAACTGCGACACTCCAGGTCAGTTCAAATCTTGCTCTATTTGCCATTTGCTCGCTTTCCAGATCTGGGGTCTATGGTGTTCTTATTTCTTCCTTTTTCTTTGGTTTTCCTCTTACTCGTAGATCTTCGCGTGGGGGTCAAGTGTGGGATTTCTGTTTCTTTGCCTCCCATCCAATGTCTGACGAGGAATCTTCCTCCGCATCTTCCTCTTCTTCTTCCGCTAACCATAGCAAACAATCTTCCGGCGAATCTACACCCTCAGATTCGATGAGCAGGAATCCGGTAGCCAGCAAGGTTCTGGCAGCCGCCAAGAGGCCGGTAGCTCTCAGGAGGCCGGTAGCTCCCAAGATGCCGGCAACTCCCAAGATGCCGGCAGTCGCCTAGAATCCGGTAGCTCTAGCCAAGCATCCGGCAGCCACCTTGGGACGAGTAGCTCTGGCGAAGCTTCAAGTAGCTCTAGCCAATCTTCTGGCGAGGAGCCTTCCCCAGACTGAATACGAAATAGATTGGCTGTACCGGTCTCGTCGGATTCCGGAAGGAGTCACTTGCCGGATTCCCGATGATGAACTAATTCCGGACCCCGAGCCTGACGAACGCGTTGTTTTTCTTGCTCACTTTGAGCGCGGCTTCGGCCTTCCTCCTTCTTCCTTTTTCCTTGATCTTCTAGATTTTTACAAACTCCAACCTCACCATCTTCCAGGCAACTCCATCTTTTACCTTTCTTGCTACACCACTTTCATGGAGGCCTACATCGGCATACGTCCCACTCGCGAGACGTTTGCTCGCTTCTTCGCTCTTCGGATTAATTCCGTTCAGGGCAAAGATATTCCTGCACCCAAGCCCCCCGTTCAATGCGGGTCTTGCATCATCAGCAAACGTCAAGGGAGCCCCTTTTTTGAGTTTTCCGGCCTGGAGTCTTGCCGGTTATGGCAAGGGACGTTTTTCTATGTGAAGAACAACGGCCCCGCAGATCTCATCTGCCTGCCTCCTTTCGATCCGGCGCCGCCCGCGAAAACCAACTGGAGCTACAATCCGAAGGAGTCTCACAACGAGACCAACCGGATTATACGCTTCATGAAACAGAAGATGAAGGACACCGGCATCTGCTCCGATGATATCGTCCGCACTTTTATCTCGCGCCGGGTACTTCCTCTGAAGCGCCGAGCGCATAGGATGAGCGAGATGTATGGCCCTGGCGATCCTACCAAGATCACAGGCCTGCCCCTTAGCAAGAAGGACGTTGTTCTCAAGGCTAAGCAGATTTGCCAAACTGCTATGCGTTTTAACTGGAAATGGGGCCTCCTTCCCTTCAGCACTACTAACCCTCCGACCCAAGAAGTAAGGGACCATGCGATTGAGGTTGTTCCTTGCCGGTAACCTTTTGCTTTTGCTTATTTTCTTTTTCATGTTTCAGGCCAAGGACCGCTTCCCCCTCATTGAAGCCGAGCGGCGAGGAGCTTGCCGGAAGCGCGCCCTCGACTCCTTCGACCCAGATCCCCTCATTTTTTGGAAGGATCTGAAGATGGGCAAGACCCCGGCATCTCGCCTGGCGGGTCCGCCGACGACCTGGAAATGCTTGAGGTATCTTCTTTTCCGGTTTCTTTTATTCTTCCGCTATCATTTTCCTTCGAGCTGCTTCTTAACCTTGTTCAAACCATAGATCCATGAGCATGCGCCGCCCCTGCGTGCCGAGGCCGGCACGGAGTTCGTGGACAAGCTCATGGCCCAGGGCCAGAAGAACAAGCGGTCGCCATCTGACGATGGCTCCAGCCAGGCCCCTCCTTCCAAGCGCTTCCGGACTGAAGAGCTGGGGGAGAAGAAAGTTGGCGTGCGCCGCTACGCGCGCAAGCAGATGCCAACCGCTGCCGGGTAAGTTCTTCATTCCCTGACTCATCTCTTTTTTCGCTAAGTTCTTTTTCCGGTTGCTTTCTTCCAACCATCTCTCTTTTTTCTCTTTCAGCCCTGCGCTCAAGCTCGGCTCAAGACCCTCGGGCTCTGAAGGTTCCGCAAGGACCTCAACCCCTCCTCACTCAAGCGGCACCATCTGGTGCCGGCAACATCTCTGCCTCCCCTCTGGGGGGCACAACAAGTTCGGGGCGCGCGGCCCCTACACCGCCAGATCCCCGCGCGGAGGAGGACCTTGCCTCCCCTCCAGAGACGCAAGACACCGGCGCCAGCCACATGGGCGCCGGAAAAGACCCTGCCGGGCGGCGGAGCCTCCAGCTCCTCCTGTCCTTGAGAAAAAGACAAGTCCCGCGCCGGAATCCTCCGCGCCGGGAAGCTCCAACTCGGGTGGTGCGTCTACCGCTCCCCCTTCTCCACGGACCATCCTCATGCCGCCGCCAAGTGCTCCCGGCGCCCAGCCTTCCGGGGCTGCTTTTGCCGCGCCGCCGCCCAAGACCTCCAGGCCTACCAAGGGAAAGGCGACGGCTCCCGGCACCTCTTCTGCGGGCCAGCAGCCCCTGGTGCTGCACGTCTCCAAGGCCGCCCAGAACACTGTCACTAAGGCCACTGGTCTTCTTGGCCGCATAACTAACTTCAAGCGCCAAGGCCAGGATCTGGGGCATCTCATGCCCTACGCCCAGAAGTGGAACGCCGCGGATATCACTCCGGCGACCCGCGGCCTGGGCAAGGACAGGCAGCCGGCACCTGATCCCATTGGGAACCGCTCTGCCGAGGAGCACTTCACGCGGCTCCGCTGCGCCGTGAAGGAGCTGGACAGTTCGTGGTACGACGCCACGAACAATCTGATGGTACGTTTTATCAACTTTCCTTAATTGCCGTTCTTCCGGAGTCTTTTATCTTTTACTTTCATGCCGGTTTCTCTCTTGTCTATCTTCCCAGTCCCCGAGTTTTGTGGTGAAAGCGTAGCTTTTAGGACAAAACTTAAACTTTAAGAACTTAGCGCGAAACCGGCACTGCCAGTCAAGAACTCTGTTCTTAGCGCGAAACTTTACCTTAGAACGCGCGAAACCGGCACTGCCAGTCCCCGAGTTTTGTGGTGAAAGCGTAGCTTTTAGGACAAAACTTAAACTTTAAGAACTTAGCGCAAAACCGGCACTGCCAGTCCCCGAGCTTCGTAAGAACTCTGTTCTTAGCGCGAAACTTTACCTAATCTTTTTGCTTTGAACAGCTCACGGCTGACGCTCGGAAGACCCTCTTTGAGGAGCTCTTGTGGGAGCATCGGGAGCTTGTGGAGGCACATGACAAGTGCCAAGGTATACTTTTGTTCTGCCGGCATCTTTCTTACCGGAACCTTTTTTCTTTCTGACACTTGTAATTTCTTCTTGACAGTGCTCCCGGAAGCTTCCATTGATGCCCTCAAGGAGCAGCTCGCCAACGCCCAACGTACGACTTTCTTTTTTCCTTCTGCTAATTTGTCTTTACTTTGAATTTTACCAACACCTTGTTGTTTACACCTTCCTTTCCGGTTCACAGGGGAGAAGGAGCAGCTGATCAAGCAGCATCAGGAGGAGCTGGGCGCCCAGAAGACCAGCTACCAGGAGCTCAAGTCCCAGCTTGTCCAGCTGGGTCTTGACCATGCCAAAGCTCTCGAGGCCGCTGAAGCTGACGCAGCGGCTAAGATGAACGAGGCCCTGGAGAATGCTAGCAACGCCACCGTGGTGCTGCAAGCTGAGCTGGAGGAGCTGGCCAAGGCCCGGAAGGCTGCCGAGGAGAAGGTCGCGCGGTTGGAGGAGGAGCACAAGGAATGCAATCAGCTGATCCTCCAAACCGACAACCTTGCCCATCGTAAGCTCTCTGATTAATGCATACAAACCATTTTTCCTCCGGCCTCATTTTCTTTTCGCTATCTTTTCTTCCGGTCTCTTTTTCTTCCGGATTCTTTTCTTTCCGGATTCTTTTCCTTAGCCGTTTTTCTTTGCACAGGCCTCTTCCCGGACTCCCAGACTTATGCTGTCAAGAAGGTCAACGCGCGCCGCCCTAGCCAGAGCCAAGCGAGTCTCGCCGTGCCATGGACGCCCAACGACCATCTGGTCGCGCTTAACGCGCGGGTGTCTCATATGCGCGCCATTGACCGCAACTTATCTGATATCCCTGATGTAGCTTCCCAGCTCTACAGGACTCTCTGGCCTGGCGAGGTGGTGCCGGACACTTTCTCCTTGATCAGCGATCGCCTCAAGGGCGCCGGCAGGAGGATCCGCGAATGGCAGTGCTCTGCTGCCCGCGCTGGAGCAGATTCTGTCCTTCGCGTCGCCTGCTCCTGGTACCCGGAGCTCGACCTGGATGCCCTCACCGGAGTGCGCGAAGGCGCGGAAACCGATACGGACCGATCCTTGCCGCCAAACGGCGGGATCGTCTCGGATCGCGGAGTACGCAATCTTTTCATCCCACCTCCCCACGGCGTCAGATTATCTTGAGCGGAGGAAGATGAAACGAGGAGGAACCTCTGGATGATGCTGGTGCGACGCTCCCACAGGCTCTGGCACTGATTCTCGACTCTAAGATTTACACATCATGCCCTGACCCTGTGTGGCTTAAAAACAATCTTTTGTTAAATTCTGCCCCGGTATGCCGGGGCTTATGATGTAAAACCTTAAGTCTGCTTGTGTTTGACGTACAACTTTTGTGCCGGTAAGTTATACCGGTATCTGATTATCTTAGTTTTGCCTTAGTGTTTCTGCTTTTGGTTCTGCTTTTATCCTGCACTTGCAAAGATTTCCAAATTGTTTCTGCATCCAATTCGATGCACACTTGGTTCTTTTGCCTTGACTCTGCCTGCCTTCTCTGGGCGTTCTTTGGCATATGAGCACAAGGTTCTTTCACCAAACAAGCATTTTCTTGAACTTAGAAATAATTCGAAATTTTGCAAAAAACCGGTATGACCGGGGTTAGTTAAATTTTTCCGGATTGTTCTTTTCCGGTTTTCCTCTCCACAGTTCGTGTGCTTATCCCCTACCGGTTTATCTTGCTTGCCATGAAGCCAAGTTATGGACAGCAGCAGAGTCGAAGACTCCGGTAGGGTTTAGCACATTACTAAACCGGAAAGAAAAAGCGTTCAATAAGCAACCGGCAACAGAAAAAATAGACATGTTCCATGCAATTTAAACAAGACAAGTCCCCGAGATTCATTTGAGGTTCCGACATCTTTTATTCATAGCATGTAAGGTACAAAAAGGAACTTCTTACACCACAACTTCATGAGTAGAAAGGACGCAACAAGGCTACGTTCCACGGGCGTTTGGTCTCGTCTCTGATCTGTCCGCCTTTCCCTTCTTCCATTCCTGTGCATCGATTAGGTAATATGCATCATTGTGGAGAGCCTTGCTCACAATGAAAGGTCCTTCCCATGGGGGGACAACTTGTGTCTTGCCCGGTGCGCATTTTACACCGGACGTAAAGCCGGTCTCCCTTCTCGGAGTCCTCGGGTTTACCTTCCGGCTATGATAGCGTCGGAGGTTTTGCTGGTAAATGGCTGTTCTTGCCAAAGCTAGCTCTCTTGCTTCTTCTAGCAAGTCCACATCATTTTCTCTGGCCTCTTTTACCTCTTCTTCGGTATAGAGCTGCACCCTTGGTGAGTCATGGAGAATGTCGGTTGGTATGACCGCTTCTGCTCCATAAACCATGAAGAATGGTGTGTATCCGGTAGACCGGTTCGGAGTTGTTCTTAGACTCCAGAGCACTGACGGTAGCTCATCGATCCAACATCCCGGCGATTTTTCCATTGCATCAATGAGTCTTGGTTTGATACCGGAAAGTACCAAAGCATTTGTTCTTTCAACTTGACCGTTGCCTTGCGGGTGCGCCACTGAGCACAAATCCAGCCGGATGTTTTTACTTTCACAGAACCGCTTGAACTCTCCTTGGGCAAAGTTTGTGCCATTGTCAGTTATGATACTGTGCGGGTAGCCATACCGATAGATAAGCTCGCTGTGTGGCCATCACATTTTGCGATAGGCTTCACTTCCAACCACTTGGTGAACTTATCCACCATTACCAAAATGTGGGTCATGTTTCCCCTTGCGGTTTTGAACGGTCCAACCATGTCCAGGCACCAAACAGCGAAAGGCCAAGTTAGCGGTATGGTTTTTAAGCCGGATGCTGGGGTATGGTTTTGCTTAGCATACCTCTGGCAGCCATTGCATTTCCTTACCAAATCCTCAGCATTGTCCAAGGCCGTGGGCCAACCCATGTCGGAACACCTTTGCTACCAACGCTCTTGAAGAAGCATGGTGCCCGCATTCTCCTCGATGAATTTCCTCAAGCATTTCTCTTCCTTCTTCCGGCTCCACACACCTTTGGAGGACACCAGTAACACTTCTCTTGTACACCTCGCCATTGATGATGGTGTAAGCTTTGGACCTTCTCTGTATCCTTCTTGATTCATTTTCGTCAACCGGCAAGAGGTGCCGTTGATCAGGAATTCCTTAATAGGTTCGACCCAAGATGGTGCCTCTCTAACCACAAACACCGGCATGTCTATGTCCATGCTGTCCACAAGCATTGCCTCTTCCGGCATGGGCATCGCAGTCCCCGAGTTTACCGGTGCAGTCCCCGAGCTTGCCGGAGCAGTCCCCGGGTTTCCTTCGTCAACCTCCATTGGCACCACATGTGATTCCGGTACAAAAATTGATTCCGACTCCGGGCTTGGCTTGATTGATGGAACCCTCAAGTGCGCGGGCTATTCCGGGAGGAATTTCTTGCCTAGATGAGCCTAGCTTGGATAAAGTATCCGCGGCCTCATTTTCTGCACGCGGCACATGGTGAAACTCACACCCTTCGAAGAAACCGGCAATCTTTTGCACATGAAACCGGTATGAGGCCATGTTGGCATCTTTTGCATCCCAATCTCCGGAGCACTGTTGCACCACAAGATCTGAATCACCATAGCAAATGATCCTGAGTGCCCCTATTTCTTTTGCAACCTTGAGCCCATGTATCAGAGCCTCGTACTCAGCGACATTGTTTGATGCCCTGAAGTGCACTTGTAGAACATACCGGAGGTGGTCTCCCTTTGGTGAGGTGAGTACTACACCGGCACCTAGGCCCTCCTTGAGCTTGGATCCGTCAAAATGCATCTTCCAGTATTCTATTTTGTGTTCCGGCGGCTTGTATTGTATCTCCGCCCAATCGACCAAGAAATCAGCTAAAGCTTGCGATTTTATGGCATCTCTTCTTTCATATACCGGTACGTACGGTGATAGCTGAATTGCCCATTTTGCAATCCGGCCACTGGCATCCTTGTTGCCCATGATATCGGAGATGGGTGCCTCACTCACCACCTTCATGGGGTGCTCCTCAAAGTAATGCTTGAGTTTCGTGGCGGCCATGAACACGCCATAGGTCATTTTTTGGAAGTGTGGGTAGTTTTGCTTTGATGAGGAGAGCACCTCGCTCAGGTAGTATACCGGCCTCTGGACGGTTTTTCCTTCCTCTTCTCTTTCCACCACAACCACAACACTAACCACCCGGTTTGTTGCCGCTATATAAAGCAACATAGGTTCTCTTTCCAAGGGTGAGGCCAAAATTGGGGCCGTTACGAGCATGTTTTTCAATTCTTTAAATGCTGCGTCTGCCTGTGTGGTCCAGACGAAAGTATCCGATTTTCTCATCAGAGCATATAGTGGCAAGGCTTTTTCTCCCAGCCTGCTTATGAACCGGCTCAGCGATGCCAAGCTTCCGGTAAATTTTTGCACATCTTTAAGTTCTCGTGGGATAGTCATTCTTTCTCGCCCGGATTTTTACCGGATTGACCTCAATGCCCCGGCTTGAGACAAGGAAACCAAGCAGCTTGCCGGCAGGGACACCAAAGGTGCACTTTGCCGGATTGAGTTTCATCCGGAACCGCCTTAGGTTATCAAATGTTTGCCGGATGTCATCGATTAGGGTATCTTTTACCTTAGTTTTTATCACGATGTCATCCACATAAACTTGCACATTCTTTCCGATTTGATCAAACAAGCATTTTTGCATACAGCGCTGGTACGTTGCACCGGCGTTGCGCAAACCAAAAGGCATAGTAACATAGCAATAAGCCCGTGCGGGGTAATGAACGATTTTATTTGATCTTCTTTTGGAGGATGCTGGTGAAGCAGGAATAGGCATCCGAAACGACAAGCTCCCTTAGCGGTAGAATCAATCACTTGATCGATTCGGGGCAAAGGGAAAGGATCTCTTGGGCAAGCTTTGTTGAGGTTGGTGTAGTCGATGCACATGCGCCACACCTTGGCAAGTTGTGCCTCCAGTTCTCATCTTTTTTCTTTTCGACCAACACCGGATTGGCCAGCCACTCTGTGTGCGTGACCTCCACGATGAAACCGGCAACAAGCAGCTTTGTTACTTCTTCTCCAATGATTTTCCTCCTATCTTCAGCGAACCGGCGCAAAGGTTGCCGCACCGGCTTAGCATCCTTTCGGACGTTTAGAGAGTGCTCAGCCAGCTCCCTCGGAACCCCTACCAAATCATCAGTAGACCAGGCAAAGATGTTCCGATTCTCACGGAGGAAGCTGACGAGCGCGCTTTCCTATGCTTGGCTGAGGCCGGCACCGATACGGACGGTGCGCTCTGGGTAAGCCGGATCCAGCACAATGTTCTTTGTCTCATTTGTCGGCTTGAATGCCGGTGAGTCCAAGCTTCCACTCATTGCCGCTAGGCTCAACTTTGAGGACTGAGCCAGCGCAACAGCAGTTTGCATTCTTTTCTTTTCCTCCGCGATCACCAGCGATTCCGCTAGGTTTGATCCGGCGGAAGCAGTTTCCATTGAGACTTTGTAGTTTCCCACCACAGTTAGTGGTCCACGAGGTGCCGGCATCTTCATCTTGAGATAAGCCGTGTGGGTCGATGCCATGAACGCTGCCAAGGCCGGTCTCCCCAACAAGGCATGGTAGGGACTATCTAAGTCCACCACCTCAAACTCAAGGTTTTCCACACGACAATTGTCGCGTCCTCCAAACGACACATCCACCCGAATTTTTCCTATCGGGGCACAAGACAAACCGGGAACAATCCCATGGAAAGTTGTGTGAGTTGGCTGCAACATGTTTTCTGTTATGCCGAGCGTACGCATGGTGTGCTTGTACATGATGTTTATGCTGCTACCATTGTCTATCAGCACTTTACTCGAGTTTCCGGCCCCTTCATGATTGGGTCCACAACGAGAGCATATCCACCCGGATTCGGCATGACTTTGGGGTGATCCTTGAACGACCAGGTGATTTCCTGATCTGACCACAGCATGTATTTTGGAACCGCCGGCATCCGGCGTTCACTTCCATGGAACGGCGATGCACGCTTTGCCTGTCCATTGGCTCAGTGACAAAGACAACCATGCACAAGTGTGGGTCTTCATAAACATTCCGGCCTAAAGGTGCCGGTGGAGGTGGCTGGTCATTGTTTTGCTCCACCCGGTTAACCTGCTGGTACTGCTGCCTGTTTGGCTGTACCGGTAAGGCGTTTGCTCCGGTAAGCGGTGGTGGAGGTGGTAATTGTTGCTGTTGCTGCATGGGGCCCCCTGGCGCCTGCGCATCTTTTACCGCTCCTTTTTGCATCAAGAACTTGGTCCAAGAACAATCCTTCGTCAAGTGATTCGACGGGTGCCGGGTTCGGTGTGTGCCACCGGCAAGGTTGGTCCATGGCGGCTTCCATGGTGTATTTCACGGGTTCCTGCCAGTTCTTTTTCTGGCCCCAGGGTTTCTTTTCTACCCATTGCTTCTTAGGACCCGCCCACGGCTGCGATCCGGTTTTCTGTCTCTGGCTGCCGTCAGAATTTTCTTGCACGGCAGCAACTTGCTGCGATGCGTATCTTCGATCTGGGAAATCTTCCCTCCTTTTGTTGTTCCGGTTATCCCGGTATTGCTGTTGATGCGGATTTGACTCCGGCTCAGCTTGCACTGCCGGCTGCATCGGGTCTCCCAATGCATAGCTGTCTGCCACACGTATCATCTCTGCTAGAGTTGTGGGCATGCTTCTCTGCAGCCTTTGCCACAAAGGTGATCCCCTCCGGCATCCTTGACTGAACCAAGCAATGGCTTGTGCCTCAATCACTCCTTCACATGTGTTTCTCATTGAGTTCCACCGGGTGAGATAATCCCGGTCTGGTTCTCCTGCACGCTGTTGGCACAGCGCAAGCTGTTGGGGCCGGTTTGGCCTCTTGTAGGTGCTGCTGAAATTGTTCACAAATGCTTCTTCAAAGTCCAACCATCCGTTAATACTTCCTGCCGGCAAGTTGTTTAGCCAGATCCTTGCAGGACCCACAAGGTAAGACGGTATGATTCTTACCGCCCAACGCCGGTTTACTCCACCACCAGCCACATAAACTGCTGTGACATAATCTGTCAGCCAGTCTTCCGGCTTGGTCGTACCATCGTACGTTCTTGTGTCTCGGGGCAACTGGAAATTGCGCACCGGTGGTTCTTCTCTCATGATCCGTGGGCCAAAACACCTTGGGCCGGGAGGTCCTTCACATTCAACTATTGCAGATAGATGTACTGTCTAGCCTGTGCCTCGCATCCCGGTCTGGCAGACATCTTTCCCCTAGGCGTTCTCCCAAAGGGTTCCGGCGGACTCTTGTTCGTTCCGCCTCGGAATCTGATTCATCATATTCTTCCAGTTCCGCGGCCCTTGCTTGCCGGTACCCTGGTGGTGGCATCTCTTCATCCACGCACGCCACTCTTGCGGCTTGATAATTTTGCCCGGTTTCATATCTACCGGCATGATTGTTTCCGGCATAGCCTCCCTTGGCATAGCCCCGATCTGCCCCTTGGCTTTTTCTACCGGCATCATATTGCCCGGCTTTCTGTTTTCCGGCAAGAACTGGGTCATACACAGTCATCTGCCGTGCATTCTTTTCTTTTCTTTTGTCCGGATGTGGGGACGATGCCTGCCCCTGAGATTTGCTTCCGGCATTCTTTGTTGAACGCGCGGATTTTGAGGCCACTGCCTCATTCAGCTTAGCGAGTTGCTCAGCATTTTGCTGCTCAATCACTTTCAACAGCTCTTGTACACGTTCTTGCTGCTTTGCCAACTCGTCACCGGAAAGAGATTCACATAATGCTACTGCAGCTTTAGCGGCTTTTATAGTTTTATCCGGACTACTGTACTTAGGCTTTTCTATGATGCTCACAGATACAGATGCACTCTTGCCGGCAAGAACTTCTTTACGCAAATCCTGATCTAGATTGCGAGCTTTAAGCCGGTTTTCCGGCATCCTAGCAGCATGAGCACTAGCTGAAGCAAAGCCATGGGCAGCATTGTACTCACGTAGGGTCAGGTTGAAGCTCGCGGCTGGCACCAGGATGATGTCGGCACCGCCGTAAAGGAGCCTTCGTGTAGCCTCAGCTCCTCACGAGCCTTCTTGCAGATCGATGTTGCGCGTGGGCGTGGCCAGCGTGTTCTGCTGTGAAGGTGTTGCCGGTGGTCTTGACGATGCTCAGCGCGGCGTCACGCTCGGCGGTGGCTGCCCGAAGGCCCGAGTCGATGCGCACGTTCGGCTCCTTCCTCCACCGGCTCCCTTGCCGGTGTTGACCGCACGGCCATCATGACCTCCACGCTGCCGGCGGCGCGGCCAGCACGGCCATCTTGGCGGATCGAGGCGCCACCAACTTGCCGGCGAGAGGTGCGGCACACGAGACGTGCGAGGTAGCGCGGATCTTTGCCGGGCTCGATGGTGCGACGTTCTGCGGGAACTTTGCCGCCGTTGGCGCGACAGCATTATCGTTGATGAAGTCCATGTTGTAGATGCGTTCCACGAGCGCGGACACCGTGCGCTCGCCGTTGATGTCGAGGATGCCCGCCCGAATATGAACTCCAGCAAGCGCCACTTCATGCCCCACGGTGGGCGCCAACTGTCGTCGTGGTGAACGAGCAGATGCCATGGGATGGCTTATCTTGGGGCCGAATGGACGCTAGAGGATTCGGGGGAGGGTTTGTGACTAGATGGATGAACTTCCGGATGCTTTCCTCAGGAACCCGGCCAAGGCCAGAGGTAGAAGAAGAAAGACACAAGGACGAACTCGCTCTAGATCACCATGTTCATTGATCTCAAGACAGGTTACAGGTTGTTCTCTCTACTGAGTGGATCGCGCATGTACAAAGGCTGCCCCTCTCCTTATATAGGGGGGAGGGTGGCTTACAGAACAAGAAACCCTAATGGGATCTTTGACTAGACAAACTACTTTACAAAGATACTTTATAAAGCTACTTTAATCATAGATGACACCGGGGTCTTCTTTAAACAGGGGCCTCTTTGACCGTCATCCCCCTCCTTGTCTTCTAGTCTTCGTTTAAAGCCACTTTGCTTAGCTCATCCTTGTCTTTTAGCTCTTGACGGAATCTTGGACCAGTCAGCCGGCATGTTCTTCCTTCCGTCATGCCGGTATCTTTCCTTCCTGGTTCCGGCATACCCCTCTTGGGGATACCGGCCTAGCTTCACTTAGCCAAACTCTATTCTCTTATACCGGCATGAATATTAAACCGGTATCTTGAAGGGTGAGACCATCCGGTATGGCACATCTTTGGCATACCGGGGGTCATCCCCCCAACAGATGCTATTATGTCTATGCTTGCAAATGGTAGATCTCATATTGATCCTAATAATGTTCCTTTAGCTTCATTGGTTGCTCAAGAAGAAAATGTTGATGTGAATTTCATTAAGAACAATAATTTCAACAACAATGCTTATATGAATAATTATGGTAACAACAACTTTAGGCCATATCCTCCTAATAATGGTAATGGATATGGTAATTCTTATGGTAATTCTTACAACAATAATAAGAGTGTACCCTCTGGTCTTGAAGCCATGCTTAAAGAATTTATTAGTACACAAACTGCTTCAATAAAACTGTTGAAGAAAAGCTTAGTAAAATTGATATTCTTGCTTCTAAGGTTGATAGTCTTGCTCTTGATGTTGATCTTTTAAAATTGAAAGTTATTCCTGAGGAAGTTAAAGATGCTAGGTTTGCTAAAACAAATGTCATCCAAGTTCGAATTAATGATAATATTAGAATGTTGGCTGAATTGCATGCTAGGTGGGATAGAGAAGAAAAGGAAAAACTTGCTAAAGAGAATAATGTAGCTAAAGTATGGACTATACCACCACTAGTAATGTTGATTCTTCACATGTTGCTGCACCTCCTACTATCAATGGTAAAATAATTGGTGTTGGCAATGTTTCTACTCCTAGTGCAAAGCGTACAAAATTGCCCGAAACTGCTGAAACTGCTGTTTGTGATAAAACTGCTGAAATTTTTCAAAATATTGGTGACAATGATTCCATTGCTGTAGAACATAATGGTTTAGATTTTGATGATTGTCACATCTCTGAAGTTATAAAGTTCTTACAAAAACTTGCTAAAAGTCTTAATGCTAGTGCTATAAATTTAGCCTTTACAAAACATATTACAAATGCTCTCATTAAAGCTAGGGAAGAAAAATTAAAACTTGAAGCTTCTATTCCTAGGAAGTTAGAAGATGGTTGGGAGCCCATCATTATGAAATTCAATGACTTTGAATGTAATGTATGTGATCTTGGTGCAAGTATTTATGTTTATGCCTAAGAAAATTTATGATATGCTTGACTTGCCACCATTGAAGAATTGTTATTTAGATGTTAATCTTGCCGATAATGTTAAAAAGAAACCTTTGGGGAGGATTGATAATGTGCATTATAGTTAACAATAACCTTGTCCCCGTTGATTTTGTTGTCTTGAATTATTGAATGCAATGCATCTTGTCCTATTGTGTTGGGAAGACCTTTTCTTCGAACAGTTGGTGTTGTTATTGATATGAAGGAAGGTAATATTAAATATCAATTTCCTCTCGAGAAAGGTAGGAACACTTTCCTAGAAAGAGAATGAAGTTGCCTTTTGATTCTCTTATTATAGAACAAGCTATGATGTTGATGCTTCATCTCTTGAAAATACTTGATTTGCACTTTCCGCCGAAAGGCGTTAAAGAAAAGCACTTCTTGGGAGATAACCCATGTTTTTATTTTTACTTGTTGTGTTGAGTCTTGGAAGTTGTTCACTCCGTAGCAACCTCTCCTTATCATGTTTTTGTGCCAAGTAAAGTTTTTATGTTAAAGTTGAATGATAGATTTGGATCGCTGCGCGAAACAGCATTGTTGTCTGTCACAAATTCTCGCAGAAGTCTCTGTAAAAAAATCTAAAAAATCTGCAAATTTACGAGCCTGATATACGCAACTTTCATTAGTTTTGAGGTTTTCCATTTGAGCCAAGTTAAGTGCCCCTGCCAGATTCATCTTTACAGACTGTTCTGTTTTTGACTGCCTTTTATTTCGCGTTGCCGCTTTTGCTATGTTGAATGAGTTTCTTTTGTTCCATTAACTTTCGAAGCTTTGTGCAATGTCGGAGCTGTTAAGGAAGCAGATTGTGTCACCTCTTGAATATGTGAATTTTTGGTTATACACACTAACCCTCTAATGAGTTTGTGAAGTTTGTGTGAAGGAAGTTTTCAAGGGTTAAGAGAAGAGGATGATAGCTATGATCAAGAAGAGTGAAAGGTCTAAGCTTGAGGATGCCCAAGGCATCCCTGCATATTTTTAGAAGACTCAAGCATCTAAGCTTAGGGATGCCCAAGGCATCCCCTTCTTCATCATTTAACATTATCGGGTCACTTCTAGTGAAACTATATTTTTATTCCATCACATCCTATGTATTTTTTACTTGGAGCGTCGGTTTGCTTTTACTTTTGTTTTGGTTTGAATAAGTTGGATCCCACCATTCTTATATTGGAGATATTATGCTCACTTTTTCTTATGGAACACTTGTGTTCTTAGTTGTGCTTTAATGTTCATGTGAAGGCTAAAATTGCTTCGTTAATTGCTATTTGGTTGGAATCGGAAAATGCTGCATATGGTTTGGCAACTTGGAAATTGTTTGAGCTCTCATAGATCATGTTTAAGCTCTTGCATCATGTAGTTTAATCATTAATGAAGAACTACCGTAGGGCTTGTTTAATTTGGTTTGCATAATTGGTCTCTCTAAGTCTAGATATTTTATGGGTAAAGTATTTGAACAACAAGGAAGGCAGTGTAGAGTCTTATAATGGCATGTATTGTGTCATGAGTTTTGTTGTACTGTTCATACTTGTGTTTGCTTCAAACAACCTTGCTAGCCCAAACCTTGTACTGAGAGGAAATGCTTCTCATGCATCCAAACACCTTGAGCCAAAACCCATGCCATTTGTGTCCACCATATCTACCTACTATGTGGTATTTTTCTGCCATTCAAAAGTAAATTACTTGAGTGCTACCTTTAAAATTTCATTCCTTTATCTTTACAATATATAGCTCATGGGACAAATAGCTTGAAAACTATTGTGGTGATGAATATGTAGTTATGTGTCTTAATTCTTATAAGTTGCTTGTTGAGCGGTAACCATGTTCATCAACTATTACACCTTTGTTGGATATCATGTGAGATGCTATGCATGTTCGTCTTGTCGGAAGTAGTGCGATTTCATGATCAAATGGTTTTAGTATGCATATGTTGAAGAACATTGGGCCGCTAACTAAAGCCATGTATCATGGTGGAAGTTTCGGTTTTGGACATACAACCTCGATCTCTTATGAGAATATTATATTATTTGTTGAATGCTTAAGCATTAAAGAGGAGTCCATTATATGTTGTCTGTCTCGGTATGGATGTCTAAGTTGAGAATAATCCAAAGCGAGAAATCCAATGCGTGCTTTCTCCTTAGACACTTGTACAAGCGGCATAGAGGTACCCTTTGTGACACTTGGTTGAAACATATATTTATGCGATGATAATCCGTGTCTTCCGAGCTAAGTAGGCCAAGGTGCGAGCACTATTAGTAATCTATGCATGAGACTTGCAACTTGTGGAGTATTATGCATAGCACATATGATTATTACTACCGTTGACAAATTGTTTCTTGTTTTCAAAACAAAAGCTCTAGCACAAAAATAGTAATCCATGCTTCCCTATGTGAAGGGCCATTCTTTTACTTTATTGTTGAGTCGGTTTACCTATTCTTTCTACTTAGAAGCAAACACTTGTGTTAACTGTGTGCATTGATTCTTACATGTTTACTTATTGCATTTGTTATATTACTCTATGTTGACAAATATCCATGAGATATACATGTTACAAGTTGAAAGCAATTGCTGAAACTTAATCATCCTTGTGTTGCTTCAATTCTACTTTAAATTTATTGCTTATGAGTTAGCTCCTATGCAAGTCTTATTGATACTTGTTTGAAAGTACTATTCATGAAAAGTTTTGCTATATTATTCATTTTATTTAGTCATTATCTTTGTTAGCAATCTTTTGTTCAGATCTCCATTCATCTCATATGGCACAATAATGTTGATCAAGATTATGTTGGTAGCATGTCTTCAGAAAGTATTTGTGTTATCGTTTACCTACTAGAGGACGAGTGGAACTAAGCTTGAGGATGCTTGATACGTCTCAAAACGTATCTATAATTTCTTATGTTCCTTTACTTTTATTACAATACTTGAATGTTTTATACATGCTACAGCATTATTATACATTTTCCAGCACTAACCTATTAACAAGATGCCGAAGTGCGAGTTCCTGTTTCTGCTATTTTTGGTTTTAGAAATCCTAGTAGAAATATTCTCGGAATTGGACGAAATCAACGCCCAGGGTCCTATTTTTGCACGAAGCTTCCAGAAGACCGAAAGGGAGACGAAGTGGGGCCACGGGGTGGCCACACACCAGGGCGGCGCGGCCCAAGCCCTGGCCGCGCCGGCCTAGTGTGGGCCCCTCGTGACGCCCTTTGACCTACCCTTCCGCCTACAAATAGCCTTCGTTGCGAAACCCCCTGTACCGAGAGCCACGATACGAGAAACCTTCCAGAGACGCCGCCGTCGCGAATCCCATCTCGGGGGATTCGGGAGATCGCCTCCCGGCCGGAGAGGGGAATCATCACCGGAGGAGCTCTACATCATCATGCCCGCCTCGGTTGAGCGTGAATAGTTCATCCTTGGACTATGGGTCCATAGCGATAGCTAGATGGTTGTCTTCTCCGCTTGTGCTATCATTGTTTTAGATCTTGTGAGCTGCCTAACATGATCAGGATCATCTATTTGTAATACTATGTTTGTTGGGATCCGATGAATATAGAATATTATGTTAAGTTGATTATCAGTCTACCATATATGTGTTGTTTATGTTCTTGCATGCTCTCCGTTGCTAGTAGAGGCTGCGGCCAGATTGATATGTAACTCCAAGAGGGGAGTATTTATGCTCATTAGTGGGTTCAATACCTCCATTGAATACGGGGCAGATGTGAAGAAGGTTCTGGGGTTGCGGATGCTCTTTTATTTGCTACTAGGGATAAAACATCGATGCTGTCTAAGGATATTTGTGTTGATTACATTGCACATACCCAATGCGAATTATCATTATTTACAACAATCTAGGAAGGGAGTTCGGATGATAACTTTGAAGGTGGATTATTTAGGCATAGATGCATGCTGGATGGCGTCTATGTACTTTGTCGTAATGCCCACGATTAAATCACATAGTAATCATCGTTGGTGTATTAAATCTTTATTTGTCAATTGCTCGCTTGTGTAATTTGTTCACCAAGCATGTTAGTTATCTTATTGGAGAGACACCTCTAGTATTTGTGGACCCCGGTCCATTTTATCTGAATACATTCTCTGCAATCTCTGTTTTCTTGTTCTTTGCAAACAAACACCATCTTCCACTCGATACGTTTAATCCTTTGTTTTAAGCAAGCCGGTGAGATTCACTGTTACGTTGGGGCAAAGTACTTTGATTGTGTTGTGCGGGTTCCACGTTGGCGCCGGTTTCACTGTTGCGCCGCACTACACTCCTCCACCAACAAGCTTCACGTGCTTCTTGGCTCCCTCACGGTTCGACCAACCTTGGTTTCATGCGAGGAAAACTTGCTGGCACATGCGCATCACCTTCTCTTGGGGTTCCCATGGGCGTGCTCAAACCCTATGCTCAAACAATCTAAATGTTCATATATCATGATATAGGCCAACCACCTTCAAGAACTGTCAAAATTCCCAGCTTGTGAGTGCTAACGGAAACTAGTGCCACTTAGAGGACATAGCATGAGTGTTGGCCATCTATATATAATATGAATCCCAATAATGTTCATACATGATAGTCAAATGTGTTTTCATTCGAGAGAACTTGTCCAAATTCAAGTTAATTAATTTAATGGAAACTAGTCCAAAAAATTACATAGAAGGTCCAAAAGAAATACACATGTAGCAGGACCTGCAACTTTACAAAGGACCCCAAAACATAAGAAAGTCATCAAGTCCTTCTCGGCCAGCACATCGAGCTCTGCTCCGCATCCTAAACGAAGCACTCCGTCGCGAGCGCTGCCCAGGACGATGTCGCTGATGAGTACGCCGGACGATCACGGAAGAGGCCTCCACCAATGGCATATTGGAGATGGAGGTTGAAGGGCAGCATGAGGACATCGGATTGAACGGCCAAGATGGGCACGAACCGACCGGATGTCCGACTTGTGAACTCCTGCGTTCTCCATGACTTGACTTACCGCTAAATTTGAAGCACTCACCAAGCAAGCCTCACCAATGGTGCCATCACCTTGATGGCAGCGGATCGAAGTTTGGCGGCAAACATGAGGCCGAGCCACAATAGAGCTTTATTGGGGGTCAGGAAGGGGATGAAGTGATAGCATCACCGGCCACATCGGCACCATCTATGGGCAGCTGGAACAGCAGCAACACCACCACCGACCACGGCCACCGCTCGTAACCGATGACAAGATCCTCAACGACATCACGCCATTCTCCATAGGAAACACTAGATCTAAACACAGCAAATGCTACTCCCACTCGGATCCAAACTAATTGACTTGCTTTCCTTATCTAAGTATGGATATCTAGACATGTTTCTCTAGATACATGCACGTCTAAGCAAAGTTGAGTCAATTAATTCTAGATAGGAAGTGTATATACTCTAAAGAGAGTCGGCCTCTCTGCCCCCTCGTCTCACCGGCCGTAGGGAGCAGCCGTGGAGAAAAGGAGAAGGAAGCCAGAAGCAGGGGCTCTCAAGGGCGGGTTGGAGAGAGAGAAGAGGAAGAAATGAGAGCCTACGGGAAGAACATTATTGTTGTCGTTACGCTAGTAATGACTCAAAAATTTCAGCCATACCCCAAGCATCCTACATCCATGCAAATATCCCACGCTACATTGATAAATTTACAAATGTATCTATAATTTTTTGATGCTCCTTGTTTTACACCAATTCCAATATGTTTTGTTTACACTTCATGGCACTTTTATGCATTTTCTAGCACTAATCTATTGACGAATGCCACGGTGCTGAGTTCCTGTTTTCTGCTGTTTTAGGTTTCAGAAAAGTTGTACAGGAAATATCCTCGGGTGGAGCCCAGAAATAAAAGCCGAGAAGTGCTATTTTCTTAAAGAAAGCGAAGGCAGTCTAGGAGGAACTATGAGAGATGGGCCGTCCTTTCCATGCCCAAGTGCGACTGGCCTTGCCGCCTAAGGGAGTGATGCAGCGCACTGGCGCCTATGACCTACGCCCTTCCCCTATATAAAGCTAACGCAAAAACCTAAATCATCAAACAGTCCCATGAAAAGTTCCGTCACCGCCATCAAGTGAACCAGAGTTTCCGAGAGTTGAGGATTCTATTCAGCACCCTATGATGAGATGTGGGTATCTCCATTGACTCCCTTGGCCTCTTTGACTCCATGATGGATTTACATTGATACTTCCTAGGACTGAGTTCATTGTGACTAGTTGATACTCTCTCTCTCCCTTGTAGCTGTACAATGATCTCATAGTTGCCTTACATGAGTTGAATCCATATGATGTCGGTGTTGTGTTTTGTTGGGATCGATAAGTGTAGGTGTGATGGGTGGTCATCATATTATCATACTACTGTTATTTAAGGATCTTGCATGCTCTCCGGTACTTGTAGTTACCTTGATCAAGTAGTTTCATCCTTATCTCCAAGAGATGTTTGTACTCGATGGTGGTTCTTGTCGTTTCTGGAAGATGACAATAACTTCACAGATTGTAGATGTGTTTGCTACTAGGGAAAACAACAATCTAAGGATAATTGTATTGTTTACTTTACACACATTGCTTAATGCGATAATTTGTTGCTACTTGAAGGGGTTCGGATGATAACTTGAAGGTGGATTATTAGTCATAAACGCAGTTGGATTACGGTCTATGTATTATGTTGTAATGCCCAATTAAATACTACAGTAAACTTTATCTTATCATAGCATGCATTGTCATGCCCTCACAATTATCAATTGCCCAACTATAATTTGTTCACCCTTGTTATTGGAGAGTTTCCACTAGTGTAGATAGCTGAACCCCGGTCCTTCTATCATCATCATTGCTCTACGTCTGACTCACTTGGAATGTTTTAAATTGCTATCTCTTCTAATGTTACTAATAACTCTTGCTCTCATTAATACTGCTTTCATCTTATGTTACTAGTGCTTTTCCAAGTGCAGCTAAATTGACAACTCCGTTTGTCGAGGGCACTCCTTGATGTCTACGGGTGCTTCTATTCTTGTAGACAGTGTTGGGCCTCCAAGAGCAGAGGTTTGTAGAACAGCACCAAGTTTTCCCTTAAGTGGATCACCCAAGGTTTATCGAACTCGGGGAGGAAGAGGTCAAAGATGTCCCCTCTCAAGCAACCATGCAATTACGATACAAGAAGTCTCTTGTGTCCCAGCCACACCTAATACACTTGTGGATCAGCATAGGTGCACTAGTTAGCTTGAAGAGATATTAAAACACAAGTGGTATAGATGGTGGTAATATTACTGAAGGAAAGTAATGATGTAGTAAAAAGTAAGCAATGAGCGGCAGAAAATAGCTTCTTTGGCGTGGGAAGCAATTCTTTGTGGTGTAAACAAGGCCTAGGGATCCATACTTTCACTAGTGGACACTCTCCACATATCACATAATAAATAAGTTCTCTTTCCTTTGTGCTACATATACTCTTGTTGGATGATGAACACCACTAATTGTGTAGGGCTACAAGAGCTCCCTCAAGCCGGAGTTAACAAGCGCCACAACATTCGGTATTCATATTTAAGTAACCTTAGAGCATAATAGATCTTTGCAAAATAAACCGAGTACTAACATAGCATGCACACTGTCACCATCACACTATGAAGGAGGCATAGATCACATCAATATTATCATAGCAATAATTAACTCCCATAACTACAAGAATTATAGATCATATCCTACGACAAGAACACACGATGCACATACTGTCACCATTACACCATGCAGGGAAGAATAGACTACTTTAATAACATCACATGAGTAGCACATAGACTAGTAGCGATACAAAGCACATCATATGGAATAAACACTTCACTATGCCATTCATAACGGTGAATAAGTATTCTTTGAAATATAGCCTAAGAGACCCACACGGTGCACCAGTGTCACCTTTACACACGTGGGACAAGGAGTCTCAGGAGGCACATAAGTAAAATCCACTTGACTAGCATAATGACATCTGGATCAAACATCATCATATGAATCTCAATCATGTAAAGAAGCTCCATGAGGTCATTGTATTGAAGTACATAGGAGAGATGAACCATAGCTACGTCGACCCAGGCCTCGAGGAGGACTACTCCCTCCTCATGGGAGCAGCGGCGGTGATGAAGATGGCGGTGAGGTGTCGATGGAGAAGCCTTCGGGGCACTTCCCCGTCCGGGCGGCGTGCCGGAACAGAGACCCCCCAGAGCTTGGCTTCGCGATGGCGGCTGCTCTGGAGTACATTGGCCTATTCGTATCAAAGATTTAGGTCGGGGCTTCTTATGGCGAAGAGAGGCGAGATCGGAAGGGCTACAGGGGCCCACACAATGAGCGTGGCCTTCCCCTGCAGCCGCGCCGCCTTGGAGTGTGTGGGGCCCCAGCCTACGGTCATCTCGGGTGTTGCGGAAGCTTCCGGTTAAAATATGGTCTTGGCGTTGATTTCGTGCGTTAAAAGAGATATTTCCTTACTAGGATTTACGGAAACCAAAAACAGAAAACGAGACGCGCCGGCATCTGCGTCAATAGGTTAGTTAGGAAACGCATCAAAACATCATAAAGTGTGAACAAAGCATGTAGGTATTGTCATAAAGCAAGCATGGAACATCAGAAGGTATAAAGATACGTTGGAGACGTATCGGCATCCCCAAGCTTAGTTCCTACTCGTCCTCGGTAGGTAAATAACACAAATAATTTCTAGTGACATACTACCATCATAATCTGATCAACATTATTGTAAACATGACATGAATGGAGGTGATTCAAAGCAATGATCTATAGTTTGCTAACAAATAGATAACATATAGCAAAAATTTTCTTTGCATGAATAGTACTTTCAAGACAAGTATCAAAAGTCTTGCACTAAGAGTTAACTCATAAAGCAATAAATTCAAAGTAAAGGCATCGAAGCAAAACAAAGGAAGATATAAATTTTGCTTTCAACTTTCAACATGCATATCTCATGGATAATTGTCAACATAGAGTAATATGATGAATGCAAATAAGCAAGTATGTAAGAATCAATGCACGGTTGACACAAGTGTTTGCTTCTAAGATGGAAGGAAGTAGGTAAACTGACTCATAAAAGTAAAAGATAGGCCCTTCGCAGAGGGAAGCAGGAATTAAATCATGTGCTAGAGCTTTTCAAGTTTTGAAATCATATAGAGAGCATAAAAGTAAAATTTTGAGAGGTGTTTGTTGTTGTCAACGAATGTTAGTGGGTACTCTAACTACCTTATCAACCGGACTTTTTCAAGAGCGGCTCCCATGAAGGACGTTATCTCTACCACCAAGGTAGATCATCCCTCTTCTCTTTTGTTTACACATGTACTTTAGTTTTATTTATTAGATGACACTCCCCCAACCTTTGCTTACACAAGCCATGGCTAACCGAATCCTGCCTTCCAACATTCTCATACCATGGAGGAGTGTCTATTTGCAAATTTAAGTTGCTTACTGATAGATCAGAGCAAAACATGTGAAGAGAATTATTAATGCAAGTTAATTAATTGGGGTTGGGAACCCCATTGCCAGCTCTTTTTGCA